>JAQFYR010000455.1:0-12829 GCA_034694985.1 Campodea silvestrii
AAATGTCGAATAAAACATTCCAAATATTTATCAGATTTAATATTCCATTCTTCACAACCAGGAAATGGAATATCCCAGAATTCTGCATTCAGTTTCTTAAATGCTTCAGTTTTCAATACATCCAGAGAAAATTTAGCACCTTCCATTAAAACCTAAAGAGTATGTGAATGAATAATTAACATGATGCTAAAATCTGTAATAACATGGGCGAACTAACCTTTAAATCGTGATCTTCTGGGTCTGTTAAATAATTGGCATAAATAATTGGTTTATCTTTTGGATTACTGCTTCGTAATTTTAAATGACCAATACTTTTAGGACGAAGTTGTTTATTAAGAAACATAAATGAATCTTTCAACTCGCCGATGGTTTTATTAAGTCTGAAAAGGTAACATGTTAAAATAGTCCAACCTTATTTTTTACATTGTCATCTTACAGATAATGTTTTCTGTAATAATTATTCCAAATGTCTTTACTAATTCCAAATTGTGGATTTGGATTTCCTCCTAATCCTAAAAGTGAAGCATGTATAACATGTGATTCAATATCTGGCCATTCTGGATCTTCTGTTTGATTTGTGGACATAAATAATAAACTTGATACACCTCCTCCAGAGGTTAAAGGTCCGCTACGAGTACTTAACCAGTACTGAAAAATAGTAGAATGGGATTAAAGGACATTCCTATAAAATTCCAATACAGCTTGGATTTTCTTCATGAGGCTTAGTGGTTTATTTTCATTAATTAACGTTTTTTTTAAAAAAAAAAAAGCTCTGAGCACCACAAAACAGAAACAAAATAATTATAGTTTCCAAAGCTTTCGAAATAATATCACAATTATATCCTGTTCACTGGACAAGCAAAAAGTTGCAATATTTACACATGCTGTAATCCTATAACAACATCTGTAAATATTGTAACTTTTTGCTTGTCCAGTGAACAAGATATAATTGTGATATTATTGAAAGCTTCGGAAACTATATTTTGTTTCTTTTTTGTGGTGTTAAGAACTCTTTTCAAAATGCTAACAGTTTTGTATAACAGTTATATTTTTCGCTTACCAAAAAATATTAAGAAAAATTAAATAATAAAAAAAGTGAAATTAATCTGAATGACTGAATCTACAAAGAATAATATTGAAAACTAGCAGTATCTTGGAATTTGAATAACTTGCAATTGTCATTTTGTACTTTTATTTCTTTGGTGGTAACAGTATTATGCTTATAATTTCGTCTGTGTAGTAAGAAACGTGTATAGTACATGATTGCAGTGTTTTTATATCGCATAAATGTCAGACTCTATCTGTAAATAAAATACATCAGTGCAACAATCTAGCGTTAATATTTACATGTAAACCGTACAAGGTACCAGTTATTGATTTTTTTTTTCGAATCGAGTACTGTAATCATAGTTTCATACAGTACCAGCAGTTTATTTGTGTTAACTTCTTCATCTGGATTAATAACAGCTCCTTTATCTATAGTTGCAATTATTGCTCCTGAAGCTAGATGATCCTGTAAATTTTCGCTTACTCCAGGTAGATCCAAAATAACTTTTATACCAATCTATAAAACAGATTAGTACATTTCAGAATAGAAAATACACATAGGAGGGATTGAGGGGGCAAGGGTGATAGATGCCCCCCCCCAAGGTTCAGCAATATTTTTGTGATTTTCTAAATTACTAAAAGACCGGGAAAGTTCTATAAGAGGATTATTATTTTAATTTATAATATAAATATTGTTCTTTATAATAAATATTTTCATTACTCATAAGTTATAAGTTGCAAAAATGTTATATTCATTTTACTTTAATTACAGCATGTGCTGTAGAAAGACTTTGAAAAGAAAAAGAAAAAAATACTTTCTTTACAATATATTTAATAGTTATTGAATGAAATATTATCGCTGTTTGATGTGGACAAAGTTATTTGATTTAGCGTTTATAAATGTAAAAGACTTCATTATTTTCCATGTAATTATGGACTCTACATGAAAGCTGGGTTGAGCCAATTACTTTAGTTTACGATAATTATTTTTCTTAGCTCTAAATGTTATTAAAGGCAAAGGCGTATCCAGAGGGGGGCCAAGGGGGCCATGCCCCCCCCCGAAATTTCAAAGAAGAAAAGAAAAAAAGGGGAAAAAAAGAAAAGAAAGAAAAAAAAACTACACTTTTTATCAAAATTAATGGAATTTTTTTTCGCCCTCGCTCCGCTCGGGCTTTAAAATAGTTATCCATCGTATACGATGGATACCTTGGTATCATTTTTTTGGCAATATCGCTTAAAAACAGCACTTTTTCCTATTAAAAACCCCAAAAAATTTCGCCCTCGCTCCGCTCGGGCATTAATGGACTTCGACTTGGCACTTTATATGTTTTTGCCCTACCCTCCTTGCACTATTTATTCCATGGCCCCCTCCGAAATATTTTTCTGGCTACGCTACTGTTCACACCATCATTTAAACTACATTATGGGACAGTACTCGAATTTTCGAAGAAAGCTTAGGAAGTAAACGTCTTATGGATCTGAGTACTATTTCCGTTTCCGTTGTACCTGTCGGATGAATATCCCAACTTCCAGCATGATAAATTTCCTTTCAAATTTGTCAATAATTGGCAATTAAAGATAGAGGACTGCTGTTATTTTGAAGTACCGTAGCCTGATATACTGTTTTCATTATGAAACATGCGTTTAAACTGTTTTTGTTTGTTAGTTAATTTATTGAGCTTCAGGTTTGTGTCAAAGTACCGTACCTACTATTTCCCTTATTAGAAAGTTTCGAGTGTGATTCAGTATTATCAGAGAAGAATGCATTTGCTATGGATTCCTCTTAACTAAATAGCTGAAAAGAGGATAAAATCATCAAACCATCAGCATTCTAAGATTGCAAATATCGGCATCATTCTGCTTGAGCAGTTGCCTTCACATATCCTTTGCCTTGGACCGATGCATGAATTCTTTTGTTGATTATTTCCTTGAACAAGATTCCTCCATTATCGAAATGTGTCTATTCTTGTGTAGAAAATTAACAAGCGTGTTAGCAATTTCAATTAGGATATGGATTCTAATGCCCCTATTCTGAGCCGTGGTGATACTAATCGCATTCGACTTTAACTTACGTTGCGTTCAATTTCACCATTACAAGAATAGGAAAAACGACATGAAGCCACCTGTACAGCGCAATTGGAATCTCTATCAGTTGCGAAAAGACATGCTCAGAATAGACCCCTAAGTGAAAGTTATGTAGTGGAATATTTACGTAACATTTAAGATATTGTTAAATTGACCATATTCGTCCTTTTTATTTTGTATGTTTTCCTCTTGACACTTGGCAGTCGCGAATCCAACACACATGCAGGAAGTAAAAGAAAAATAGAATGAAAGCGGAGTAATTAAAAGATAGCAGTAATAAAAGAAGATTACTGCATATTTTGCGCTGAAAATGGTAAATATTTTCGCCCTCGTCGCTTCGCTCGGGCACATTTCTATACTCTTTCGAAAATTTCCTGAGCAAAACCCCCTCCGAAATTTTTTCCTATATACGGCCTTTATGAAATTGCTGTTTTGTCATAAAAGAACATAAGAAACAGAGCCCTCGCTTCGATTATATATACTGGAAACTTGAAGTCACTTATTTATTTTTCATTGATCCAATATTCAATAACAAGCTGATTCAATCGTAATCTAACTCGCAGCCGTGAAGACAGCATACTTAAGCATTAATGCAATTGATATTGGAGTACATGAAAAATAGAGAAAAATTTGCATGAAGTTAAAGTTCAAATTCTGCAAAAGGATATTAAATTCAAGACAATGATGTTTTGCTCGTAGAAGATATATTTTGAGCAAGGTTAGCAGTTTATTTTTAAAAAGTCAAGGATGTAGAAGTTTAAAACAACTTTATATAATTAACATTCTTCTGCAAACGTGGTTTTATGAGATATCTGCATTACTACAGAAATTATTATTATTCTTTTTTTAAGTATGTAATTATTTTTAAACAGCATTTCCTGTATCTCGATAAAGAAATCTGGTAGGATTGTTTTCTATTTGCAATCGCAAAATTGTGAGAGCACAACTTGGAAAACAAAATCATGTTTTCACAGGGAACTTTACCTAACCTCCTAGTGATATAAATAAACACTATCGTTTTTGTTAAATAATTTCGCTTTTATTTGGCAACAATTTGTGTCGGCATTACACACATTTGAATGGTCCTATTCCAGTCCATTGTCCATTTTCCTGACATATTGTGAATGCAAGTGGTATTCCAGTTGTTGATTGAAATTCTGATTTGCATTCAAGTAATATTTGTGTTCCTGTTAGAAATGTATGAGATCCGCACTCTACAGGATCTCCGAATTCGTCAGAACATGTTAAGATCATGTTATTGGTACCGATGCTTGACGGTGGCCATTTACAGATACTGAAAACTGAAAACAAACAAATGCTTTAAAACCACATTAATAAATTGTAATCAACATTCTTACGTCCCAGAGATAACATTATTTTCTTATATTGTATTGCATATTTATGGGATATTATAATGCAATAACCTAATCAAAAGTTATTTAATTAATTTGGTCTTTCAGAGTTGTCTAGCACGTCTTGTGTGTTCTTTCTTCAAATGATTGATATGTTAAATCCCATTAATCAGGATTTCGTTCAATAGTTGTGCAAGTGCTTTTTCTGTTTTAATGCTGTAACCCAGTTACAATGAAGCTTGAAGGATTTTCCATAATTGTATATAAAAAGACAGGTTTTAGGACCCTCTGATATGCAGACCACTTGCAAAAACCCTGGGAAATGCCAGTTTATTTGAAAAAGTGAAAGAAATGCTAACATGTCATAACGTCAAGCAGCATAAAATATGATAAAAGAATCAAAATCTACAGAAATCAAACAAAAGACAAAATAGCCGAAAAAGATGTGTTAAATTGACAGTGCTTCAACATTTACGTAATATATTTAATAAACGGGAAATTTTTTTAATGCAATATATTTTCTAATTTTTTGATAAAATAGAATATCAGGAATTTTAAAGATTTCAGCAATAAAAGAATGAGATACTGAAAATCTGCAAAATGTAAATCTCAAGAAAGAGAAATGCTACTTGTGATAAGTTCATGACACAGATTTTTCCAATATCTATTAAAAGGTTGTTTTAATAACATTTTAAATAACAATTACCAGGTTCCATCTCACATGCTGTAGCAAATGTTCTGAAATATTTGCAGGAACGATCATATAATGAAGTTGCATCAGGCATGTCATCAACCACTACACAATCTTCATCACCAACAGCAAGCAGTGGTTGAGACACCCTGAAACAAATTGATTAGCTTTATCAAATGCATTGTGAAATGTATCTTTCACGTTTTCTTACGTATTGTCTTGTATAAGTGGAGTTCCGTCTACCCATCTCCAATCTGCAACTTCCGTTATATTTCCCTCATTTTGTAGTCCAATGAAAACGAATCCATCAGTATAACCAGAGGATTTGATTAGTTCTAAGAACCAATTCTGAAATTATTATGCAATATTAATATTGGCGTATACTGTGGGTGGGTTTCAAACATTCACTTTTAATACGAAATCAAAGAAAAGTGAACAAGAAACAAATGAAAAGGCGATAAAGTTCTTTCATTTAACTCCCTGAGAGTGCGTTAAAACAGCACCATTTGTCAAAAAATATTTATTTTCAAAAAATCATTCTTAATGGTTAGTGTATCGGATCCCATCTATATTTAAGATTACAGCATCTAACTTTAAAAAAGATGAAGATTAAAGTATTGAAAATGAATAAGTTTCACAATTAATACGCTGCATACGTAAGTGGTATCACAAATTAAGTATGTCTACATTTAACAGGAAAATGAATTTTCACCATTTAATTCAGCAAAATTCTGCTTTTTATTTTGCTTAATAGTAATTGTCTGCTAGCACTGCCAATTGCTGATTTGCTCTTAATTTTGACTTTATAATTGAAGATGTTAATTCTAAAGGGGTCTAATTTTAGAAAACTAAATTTCTCAGTAGAAGCAAAAAAACTGTTTTATTTAAATACGAGCCGATAATTAGAGAGTTTTATAGATTGACTTTACTTATTATGCTAAAATACAACATAATCTTATACCAGTTTCATTACAAAATTTCTTGAAATTTTAAACCCTTTTAGAAGTAAATGTGATTTCAGGAACAAAATGAATCTCTCGTACTCCCGGAGTTGGAACCCTCTTGAAGCAACTTCTGTTTCTAGTGGATTTGTAGAACTTCTTTAGAACTTAAGATGATGAGTCATTTGAAAAGAAACAGTTCTCTGCAATAAAGTCATTTTTCAAAAAGTAGAAAGTTAGGAATTAACATCTTCAATTATATTGTATCCATACCCAAATATATGTATATGACAAATGAAGTCAGTAGTTCCAAAATTTATTAATGAAGTTCATACAGGAGGCTGCATAATTATCTCTACATATTTTCATTATGTTTTAAATATATAGAAATATTTACATATGTGTGGTTAACAATTAATCACAAAAGATATAAACAAACATACCCATTCACTTTTGTCATTTATAACAATTAAATCAGCATCATTAGCTTGGCAAGCATCCCTTGCAATTTCCCACCAGGACAAATCATAATCGGACTCCAAAGCATAATCAGGATCTATGAAGGGATCATACTTCTCACCAAATCCCAGATCATCGGTATTTATCGTGTAACAATGATGCTTGTATCTAATCCGTTTTTCATGGCAGTCTTCATCGTTTTCGGTAAGCTCTAACATATTAAAAAATTATAGAATTTCAACTTTTCAGGTAGAGTTAACTTTAACATGTATGTCGTACCAAGATAAGTCATAACTACAGTATATCTTCAATTTCTTTCACTAATGGTCAAACACATTATTTGTCAGTATATGCATGATGTTTGTAACTTAATTATGATATTGGTTTACTTAGATGATATCTGTTTACTTATAATAGATGATATCGGTATACGTTGATGATATCGGTTTTCTTTGATGATATCGGTTTACTTTGATGATATCGGTATACGTTGACGATATCGGTTTACTTTGATGGTATCGGTTTACTTAGATGATATCAGTTTATTTTAAAACACAGTGTTTGAAACATTACCTTAGAAGGTATTTGTCTATTATTGCGAATACCAGTTTCTTTTCGCAGACTTCACAATTTTATTGAGACTACTTAACTTTCAGGCGACTCCCAATTTCTTATTAAGTAAATTATTGCGATCACCTAAAATTCTCACTGGGTGTGCCGAGTGTGCCCAGGCATACCCTAATCGGGCAGAATACTTTGAGCTAACCAATCTGTGACTGAGATTTTAAATAGAACAGAAGTTTTATTTTTAATTTTGATAATTTCAATTTATAGGAAGTAGAAAATCGCAAAAATATCGAGTTTATCTGACATGTAAGAAAAATAAGTGTCCAATTGTTGCACTTTTAATGGTGTTCGCCTTACGAAAATCTCAAATCCCGCACCACTTTTTGGGACAGGTTCTTCTTCGAAATCTCACGAACGGAAAGAATATCTTCGTCACTGCGTTCTGCTAAATAATTATCTGGTAATTTATTCATAATCATCAACACTACTCACATTGTCGACAGTGAAGTAATATAAAATCAAGAGGTATTTTCATAAATTAAAATTTTGTTCGTACATATTTGCACTTTGATTCACTCTGTATTTGCAGATGATTGCAAAAGTTGGAAACAGCTTTTAAACTCATGATCTTCTGGAGGTGCTAACGGCAGTTACTTGAGCACAACGCATCCGTAATTATTTTGCATTTATTACAAAAGATCAATAATATATTCTGTTTAATATTAACTGTCAATCTTTCTAAAGAAAATTTTGTTTCATTATTTTTCTTCTTACGTTGATGACACACCTACCACACAAAATCATCCGAACTTGTGAAGTTGTGAGTGTAATGGGGAAACTCTAAGGGAACCTTCAGAAGTATTGCTCTCGGATATTTTTCTAAAGTATCATATTTTGTAGAGATGACTTCCCTGATCATCACTACAATAGTCGTTCTTGTGCAAAAAAATGCTTTAAGAGAGAAATTTGGATTTGAAGATGAGCAGCTGAAATTGATGACAAAGGGGGGACATGCAAAACTTTAATTTTCCCATGTTAATCTCCATAAGAAAATTTCACTTTTGAAAAATGATGAAAATTGTCATATCAGAGATTTCATTTTAATTTGGAAAGAAATTATATCATCTGTTAACAATACAAGTCCACTTGAAATTTTTCACTTTTTTTAAAAAATTGAACCCGTGAGAACTGATTAAAAATTACTTGTGAGTAGTGCAATGTCTGTATTGAACTTGCAAGTGGAAATATGTACGTTTGTTCATACTTCAATTTTACTTATCATGTAAAAGCGTCAGCATTATGCATTGTTATAGTGAAATGAATGACAAATCTTGAAATTGAACTTGCATTTTGTGATTTTCATTTTGGCAGCAGTCTAAACGCTCAAATCCCTAACCAAGGTAACGAAAATAAATCGCCTAAAAGCGCCAAAAATAAATCGCCCAAAAGCGTTTTTTGGTAAATCGCCCAAATTTTTGATCAGTAAACTTTCATCATTTTTCAAAAGTGAAATTTTCTTATGGAGATTAACATGGGAAAATTAAAGTTTTGCATCTACCCTACTTTGTCATCAATTTCAGCTGCTCATCTTCAAATCCAAATTTCTCTCTTAAAGATTTTTTTGCACAAGAGCGACTATTGTTATGATGATCAGGGAGGTCAACTCTACAAAATATGATACTTTAGAAAAATATTCGAGAGCAACACTTCTGGAGGTTACTTGTAAGATACCAGTAGGGATGACACAATTAGTACTTCCAGTACATTTAAAATTTCACTGAATGAATTACAAGTTGAAATCAGATCCCTTCGTGGAAGCAACGATTAATTCTAATTACAAATCCTGACGCCAGAGTAGGGCTAGATTATGGCTTCATGATTGAACCTGTCACAGCCGCCTTCTTCTATATGTTTCAATCGGTATACAGGTCCGGTTTAAGATATTTTGCACACCTATACGCAAACGGATTTCAAGCGCCCCCATCCATGCTTTTCATATCGACAGGTTTTATAAAGCAAAAATAAGAAGCAAAAATATTATTATCTCAGCAAATTCCAATTGATTTTCTGTTTCGGAAAATAATTTCGTATTTACATTTTTGATGTTGTGAGAGCGTTTAAATATGCAACTCAATATTTTCTGGACCAATCATATTCTCCGTTCCAAAAACATTAGTAAATCTACATTTTCATAACGCAGAAAGACATGTAACATGTAGGTCCAATTCACTAACGTTACCAAATAAGAAAATGATGATACACTTCCCAGTAATTATAAACTTATGCAGAATTTTACCTGGCTTTCTGTGTTATACTGCTCATTAAAATACGAACATGACTTTCTGTTCGGTTTGTTCAATACAATAGCGCGATAAACACCATCAGTTGATTCGATGAGCCGCAAAAGAATCAAGTTGATAAAAAATGGAAGTTCCAATGTAGGGTAGAATTTCTGGTTGAGGATCATCCCGGATCATGTAATTTTCTGGTCCCCCAAATGATTTCTTGCTTAGACTCCCAAAAACCACCTTCTGTTTTTACTTTTTTTTTTAGAGAGAATAAGATGTTAAACAGCTAGGAACTTTTTAAATATTGCATTTTATCTTTTACAAATGACATGCGAAAATAATGAGTTCCAGGTCCTCATATTGGTGGGCATCAGGACGATCTACTGTATGATCTACTTTCTATGAAATTTTCAGGTGTGTATAACTGTGCCAAAATCCAGTGCGTATTCTTGTAAAAGGTGAACTTTTCAGATTCAATTGATAATGTAATAACATTCAGAGCAAATTTCGGACTAAAAGCGAGGACGTATTACTTCATGGCACAGGAAATATAATGTAAACTCCCGAGCGTAGCGAGGAGAAAATTCGATAAGTACTGAGGAGAAAGTTTTCTGTTAGTTTTGCTTGTGCAATTATATGATTGATATAGAGATTATATTCTCGTATTTTTCCGTTAACCCCCACCAAGAAACTTGGCGCACTAGACAGCTATAATGTTGTCCTTGCGTTAATACGGCCCTGTCTCTATATATGTATTCGACACTTACTTACATAATTTCATTACAATTACAAGTTGCTTCTTGCTGGTCGTATATAATATTGTTTCTGTGAAAGAGTCTTTAAAATGTTGCGGCATGTAAAAAAACTGCATCTTGCTTTGTAGATCAAGCTGAAAGTTGCTACATTAGTGCATTAAGGTCAAACAATTGAAGGTGAACTACCTGTAAATATCTTTCTGCAGAAATTCACAGCAGCACAGTATTAATTTTGTTACTGCTATTTAATGGATATGATTGGATAATACGTTTATGTTGAATCTCGCATTGAATTGTTGACCATCAAACGAATTCAACTAATTTGGCAATGTCATTTAAGTAGGAAATTTCATATTAAGTGTTCAGTATTTTTTTTATTCAATATATTTTTATAAGATGAAGCTGGCAGGGTTTTTTTTTCACAAAAGTAACATATACAATATTTTTAAACAAATTCATGAATATTATCAGGATTTATGACCGAATATCAAAACACAAACATCTGCAAATCGGTAGTCTTCACTGTGCGACTAAATACGACTTTTCACTAATTTAGTACCACATCTGTAATAGCGATAATAACAAACGGTACAAATTAATCTGTGCACACCCTTATAAAATATCCTGCGCACGCCTATGTTTGAAAGTATTGATTTGGATCAGTTTGTTTTGCAACAACTGTTTTGAAACTGCCGAACAAACTATTAAGTAATGCTTTCTAAACCTGAGATAATGATTTTATGATGTTCCCTGAACATGACCTAAGAATTTAAATAGACCTATACGGTTTTCCAGCTGATATAACCATTAAGTTCTAATGTCAGATCATGTCAAGTCTGGTGACCGGACTTGACATGATCTGACATTAGGACCTAACCATGGTAGGTCAAGTAAATAGGTATAGTCAGGTAATGTCAGTAAAATATCAGTCAGCAGCATGAAATATTGATTGGTTGTGTAATGGACATAGTAAAATGGATAGGAGCATAGAACCATAAACACCACAATGACAGGATATTCGCTACTTCTAGTGACTGATACTGGCTTACTCAACCTGGCCTATCCAGGTTCAGTTGTAACACCTGAATGGTTAAGTCAAGTTAGATCATGCCAGAACAATAGACATTTCTGCTAGGGTAGTCGCAACAAGAGACTGGCATGTTAAAGGGGTATCGCGAGTGAAAGTAACTTTATCTTAGTTGGCAGCACAATTTTTAATCCTGAACCTTTTCCGTCCAGGGGGTGGGGACGGGAGGAAGTCAAATGGTCGAATTGTATTAGAACTGCTACGGAAAATATAAACTTCACCTGTTTGAGCTTATCTCTTATAACGGAGTTCTTAGAAACACAGTACTCCATGCTGGTTAGGGTGAGGAGATTATAAACATGTGCTGCCAACTAACTTTCACTAGCGATACCCCTTTAACTTTAAGCAGTCTTTACAATCGACTCGTTACTTTCAGATAGGCGCAAAGCTCACAATAATAGATATGGTACTTACTGGTAGTAGATATCTCCGTAGTCTAGTGGTTAACACACTTGACTAGTAATCGTCTTGAGGCCCGGGTTCGATTCCCGGCCCCGTATGGAAACTTTTCTGAGTGGTGGTCTGGACAGGAGTCTACCCAGCCTCATGAGGACAAATGGAGAGTTTTTTTTAAAAACGAATCCGATCTCGGAAACCAAGGCTAATGGCCAAAGGACGACGACATGCTGATTCCATGTCCCTACTCTCCTAATATCTGTCGGTGTGGTCACATACTCGGCAGGATGCAGCACACTTTGTATGCTCTGGCCCACACGGACTTTTACGCGATGGATTTTTTTTCCTTTTTTTTTTTACTTACTTGTAGTTGCAATAATAGACGAGTAACCCTTAGAATCTGCTATAAAGCACAGTAAGATGGTATTTCTTATTTGATTTAAAATCAAAAGTTGAGTTCTTGTATATTCACTTACCCGAATACAGAGAAGTTACTAGTCCAAAAAAAATGCAAATTACTTGGTTAATAACATCGGTTTGGAAAAATGTTTGTTAACACTAATTTGTAAATTTAAATTATTATGAATTTTCACATTGATGGAAAACAATATCTGAATTACCCAATTCACAAGAAAAATACATCGTTTTTATTGCATCCATGTAGCAATGACTACCAGTAATCTGCTCAGTTCTCATGTCAACAATTCCACATCTTAAATCCTGTTGTTCATTGTCAGGCTCAAGACCATTCCACCAACTGAAAAGTAGAATTACATTGTCAAAAGGGTCATATTTTTCTAATATCAATTGTATATGGCATTAGTAGTAAATTAAAGATTTCCTCTTCTCAATGACGTAATGTTTTTTTTTTTTTTTTTTTTTTTTTTCTTTCAAACTGTAGTTTCAATATTACGAAAATCATCAACAGTGAAAATAGAAAATTAATATTTCAAAATTATAAATTTCAAAATCATTTTGGTTTTCAATTAAATATTAATAAAATCTTTAATGTTAAATATTTAATAAAAAAAATAAACATTAATACAAAACAGTTTCAAAATGATAATTCAAATTTAATTTAAGTGAAAATTAATGAAATCAAAAGTAAATAATAATAATATTTAAAAAAATATTTGGTTCAGGAAAAACCTCAACTGATCC
>JAQFYR010000456.1:0-12826 GCA_034694985.1 Campodea silvestrii
AGTTTCTTATTAATTTCACTGTTCAACAATAGTATATGTGTATGAAAATTTATTGAGCTTTCATGCACACATGCTACGGGAAACTTGTATAAATATTTTTCGTGGTTAACTTATACTGTCCAAGAATTTTCATACAAAAGTGGAGTATTTCTCAATTCGGCCATAGTTACACGAGATAATATTCCCTGTTCTGTGAAATTATCGAAAACCAAAAACTTAACTGGACGTGTGCCAAATGGGAAAGTGATGTCTAACTGTACATGACTCCTATAGCTGTGACAGAACAAGTTGCAAGATTTACATCTGTAGGTGTCCTTTCGATCAAACTTTGATCAATGTTACAAAATTTTAAAGACTGTGTCGAAATTGCGTTCACATCTGCCCCTGTGTCTAATAACAAGTAGATCGGGGGAACCACTGATATAAACATTTATCAAGGGTTTTATAAACTTACATGAGCTGGAGATCCTTCGAAAGAGATCCTGTTGCGACGCATCTTGAGTAGAAGAAATATAGGTCTTGTCTAAATTCTTGCAGTAGGCTGGGTTTAATGATGGTGTACTGGGATCAATGAAAGGTGGATGGGGTTCCGGGTGTCTATTTTTAAAATTGGGATAAAAATCATTATTATTATGTATACTTTTAAAATGTTTATAAGGCGATGTCCGTTCAGAATTGCATAACCAATTCTGACGGCGTCGCTCTGACGCGTTTTTTTAACGCTTCCCTTTCAGCGGTGCTAGCATCATAGCTGCGGACATGATGCCCCTTTCCACAGGCGTATCAACTTATAGATATGGGGGATCTGTTATTTTGACCTCCTCGTGAAAAAGAACTAGTATTGTTTCTCCTAGTATCAAAATTTTGATTATTATCTTGCCTACGCTGTGAAAAGGATGTACCAGTGGTGTTGAACTGTGATTGAAAGTTATTATTGCTAGATCTTTGCTGTGAATAATCCTTAAAAGATTTTTGTACACTCTTTGTGAAGGTAGTAAAGGTCGGTTCGCAACATTCAGTATATTCAATAGGCCTTCGTATTAAATTGTCTCTTGCATACACTTCCTGTATGCGGAGGATAAAATCATTTAGGCCTTTAAAAGTGGTAATACGATGTTCCAATGGAAGCTTGGATCTGACCTGTGTATTAAAATTTAAACAAAAGCGGTCAACAATTTCCGCCTTTGAAAAATGTTTTCCACTTCGTGTAAATAATGCCTTGATTTGTGAAACATTCGGCGATAGGCTGAGTGTCAGACTGGAAAGTGCCCTGAATTTGCCGAATGAGTTTATCCTCATAATTAAATGGCCTAAATTGTTGTCGAAAACTGAGTAAGGTCCGTGAAACCTTCCAACTCTTGCGCTTCCAACCAAACTCGAGCGCTTTCTGTCAAAATAATAGGCAATAAATCACATCAGCATCCTCCATTCGCATTGTTTTTTTTATATGCGAACAAGTCTGATAAAAAACTATCAGCAGTGCAAACATCTCCATAACCCGAACATTTTGGTAATGGGATGTTTAAAGGAGGCTGTGCATATGAAACTAATTGTGGTTTGATATTAACTGAGTTTGGTTGAATCTGCGGAGAGTCAACAAGGTCATAAACTGTGTGAAGTAATGGTGGTTTCGTATCTGTGACCAAAACACTGTCTAAGTTTATTAAATTTACAGTATCATCGTAAGTCTGTAATTGTTGGCGATTTCTCAATTTCGTTTTGTGCGACTTTAGCAACCTCCGCTGTTGGCAAAAATGTGGAAGTAGAAAAATTTTCTTCTTGCAAATTTTTGTTATCAGCTG
This sequence comes from Campodea silvestrii, assembly GCA_034694985.1. NCBI lineage: Eukaryota > Metazoa > Arthropoda > Diplura > Rhabdura > Campodeidae > Campodea > Campodea silvestrii. The sequence goes on from JAQFYR010000456.1 coordinate 1,803, forward strand.
TAACAGTAACATTGCTCATCTTGTCAATTTTGCTGAAAATGAGATCAATTTTTGCATTTAATTGATCCATTTGCTGCTTTTGTTGTTGCAGCTGAGCAGTAAAAGTGTTGCTTTCGTTGTTATGTTCATAGTTTGTGTCCAACAATGAAAGGCGACAAAAGTTGATTGACCCTGGTCCATTTTGAATTGTTTGATTTAAATTTTAAATAATTCCAAATCGTAGAAAAAGAAGAAAATGAGACTGCCACCATATATAAAAATAATAAAGAAAAAATATAGAATTATTTTCTTTATTATTTAAATACAAAGTTCAGCTCCTTTGCACTCAGTGTAGGCTACCTACCCTAGGCTACCCTACACCGGTAGCCGAACCCGTAAAGAGTTTTAACTGGTGTTAACACTGAAACGTATTTTATATTTAATATAAAGTAAGTAACGTTCCAAGATTAAAGGGTAAACATAATATTATAACAGTGATTAATAAGTTAATAAGAATTGAAAAATAGAACTTCATTTTGATCACCAACAACGCAAATAGGCTTAAGCCAAATATAATATATACATTACCAAACGTGATGAAAATCTTGAGTTTGATACAGGTCCAACTACTGGCCACAATAATCAAATACTTCGCTTGAGAGATAATTATCTCAGACAACTAATAGATATTTTATCTATTTAAACTTAAGAACGAAAAGTGAAACATTTGACAATTTCATATCACATTCCTGAATTAACAAGAAGTATAAACTTTATTAACAACAAAACCCAAAATTTTAAATAGCGGCCTCGCCTTCAAGTTTAAACAAATGACATACTCAGTCCAATATTGCATGAATAAAATTATATTGATACTTATAGTTTTCGTGATTACTTCAATTGAATAGTATGCAGAATAAAAAAAAATTGGAAAATTTGTTTTTAACCCCCATGCTAAGTCTTGAGTTTGACAAAAAAGCATGTGTTTAAACAAAATTTTCCAACGTCTACCAAAAACTTGTTCATTTCACTCAGTTTAGACAAAAAATGAACTAATGAATCATAGGCAGAATAGTTGAGAAATTGCAAGTTCAAAAGTATGCTTTATTTCCACAAAAACTGCTGTGTTGTCTGAAAAGGGTTCGTAACTGATTTGAGGCACTCAGGGCAAAGCAGTCGTATATATTTGTAGTATCTACCAGTTCTGGGCAAAAATAGAAATTGTATATTGTGAGATTTTGTCCTATGCCTACTTTCCATATACTTTTTACCTTTTTATTGTAGCTTTCCTGAGGTTTTTTGCTAGCTTATCTGAGCTTTTTGACCCATATTTAGTGACCTAACATAACTGCATTGTTTTTCTTGAAAAGTTTAACTTGTAACATAACTGTTTTGCTCCGAGCGCCTCATTTCTTGAGTTCAATAAAATTCACAAACATTCTTCACCTCTGCCACTATCCATATTCCAATTAAAATTTTATTTGAAGGCCCTCTCTCTCCAGGTCGTGGACGAATCTCCCCATGAACAGATGCACTGGTACATCGAAGCATCCTGGGCCTTCTCAACAGTATTTGGGACCTTCCTATTCTTATGTGAACTAGCACTTCTCTGCTGGGTCAAATTTTACGACTACTCACTCACGGCCTCGTGGGCCGCTACAGTCATTATAATTCCCGTGTTAATCTTATTTATTGCTTTTGCTATCCATTTCTATCAAAAACTTGTGTCACATAAATACGAACTTACGGAGTCTGGAATCCGAGAATTGGAGCAGTTGAAGCGGGATATCGATCAAGATGGCGGCAGTCCGAATAATAAAGGATTAGGGGGGAGCGTAAGAGGTATAAATATTGTGTAATTTATATTGGTTGTTTTTTTCTTACTTTGTAAAAAAAGCAAGCTGAGATTGTTATTAATGAAGTTTATGTTTTGTGTTTAATGAAATAAAAACTTTTATTTGAGTTTTGAGTTGTGATTTTTGCCTGGGTAGAATGGACTAGAATCACTGTTTCTTTGCAGAGCATTTCAATTAAATGTTAGGGTAACTAGGGTTGCCAACTGGCCGGTTTTGGACCGGCTCGCCGGACCGGTCACCGGTTCTTCTACCAGAAAGGCCATTTTTTTAACATTTTTAATAAATTCTAAAAAAATATTAAAGGAATACAAAACTGCATATTTTATGTTAAAAAAACGTAAATTTTCGCCCTCGCGTACTCCTTTTTCACTTGCCATTAATCAAATCCCTGTACTATTAGAAGAAGAATATCTTGTGCATGACCTTATAATGTACCTGGTACCGTAATTTCTTAAACAAATTTGATATACTTTTTATTACTATTTTTTTATTTTATATGAACGGACTTTGGGATTGCCACGGGCCCCCTGGACTTTTTGACAACTAAAAATATACGAAAAGGTTAAAGAAAAGAAGGGAAATATTTAAAAATTCTGAAAATGTTCGTCAGAAAAACCTTAAAAACTACACGTTTTGTCATAAAATGACAAAAAAATTCTCCCTTGCTTTACTTCGGCTTTAAAGAACTACGATATTTTCTTTCCCGCCCCCTCCCCTCTTGCATTATTTTCTGCGGACGTCCATGTGGATTGCATTGATTTTCTTTTATCTAAATTTTTATGGTCGGCCGGTTTTTATCTGGAGAGAATCTGGTAACCCTAAGGGTAACAGGTATTAGGAAGTTTAACTTCTGTAATTCTGTTACTAACAGTTTGTTCCCATGGATGGAACTGAGGAACTGGTCACAAAAGGTTATCTATCAAATCAGCTTGGGAGAATATCCGATAAGCTCGACAGTAAATTTATTGACAACTGATGATCGCACATCTAAATATTTGTATGGCTGTATTTCTTTGACTAGTAGTTTGACACCAAAAACTGCATCCTACCATTCTGAAAACATCAATGTAATAGACTATAAATCATTTCTTTTGTGTTCAGATTTTGTGTCATACAGAACTAATGAATGAAACTGCAATATTTTTTGTAGAATAAAAAAAAAGTAAACTTCATGAAGAATGCAGATAAAGCTTTTAGATATGTGCAACCATCAAGAAATCCATTGAAAAAGTTATCAGATTTCTCTAGTGGCGATAAAGGAAAAACCTTATGGTTTGACAGGGGCATAGCGGCAATGGCACGAATGGCTCAACGGCGCCAGGGCCCAGGCCGTTGGGGGGCCCATTAAGAGAAAAAAGAAAAAAAAGAAGAAAAATGAAAGAAAGCGAAAAAATGAAGAAAAGGGAGCATTTTTTTAAAAATTTCTTAATAATATCTGAAACATTTAAACTGTTAATATAAAAACTTTAATGCATCAAAATAAGCGTCATTGGCAGGGTCGTATTAAGGGCCCCTTGCAATGTTAAAATTCACCCAGATCCAACTTTTTTCTCTTAAAAAAACTAAGGGGCCCAATTTTTAACATTTTAAAAAAAAAGGTCTCTAGTATGTTTTCCCAAATCCCGATCATTTTTCTGCCATTGTATTTTTAACAACAATATATCGTGATCTTGTAATGCAGAAATACATGGTATATTAACTATCCTGAAATATATGTCAAACTGCTGTAAATAAACACGTTTTACAGTCAGAATGGGTATGTTAGCCCTTTTGTTATTCGCTATTTCAGTGATAATAGTAGTGAGTAAATCGATAACACTTGAACATGGAGCAGGGTACAAGGGTATACAACCTTTCATATTATTATTATAGGTACGATAAGTAAGCTCACATATGCCAATTTCAATAAACTTCCCCTCCTCTGGCATAAACATATTAACATGGAATGGTAGAGTAAAAACATGTGGCGTGTTACCTTCGTCTCCAATAATTAGTATAGAAGGTTGTTTACAAATGTGATTAAGCTGTGTTTTTAAATACTCTGCATCTTGCTGTGTCGAAATGTCAACTTTTTCAATAATTTTCAAGTGTGAAAAATCAAACTTTTCTGTACACCTATCTATTTTGACAAGATCTGCTGGAGGGATACTAATACGTGAATTTTCTACACCTACAGGAGGTTCTGGTATACAAAATGATGGTAATAATGTTTTTCTTAGAGTAAATAATATCGTACTGAAGGTGAATCAAAGAAAGCATTAGCCTACTTAAACGTGAGTTGTCAGAAAGTAGTCTTGTTGCCTTCTCTAACGTAGGATCATTCGTCTCTATAAAAAACTTTTTATCCTCTAAATAGTGTTTAAACTTCGTAGCAACATGATGAAAAGACCAAATTAGTTTTTCTTTATAGTCCCAGTTCATTTCACTTGATTTTAACAATCTACTTGAAAAAGCTACGGGTAAATTTTTATTTTCAGCATCTTTCTGATAAATTACAGCAGAAATTGCTTTTCTAGATGTGGTAAACTGTAAATAGAACGGGCGTTTAGGGTCGGGGCGAGTGTTCTCCGTACCCTCTGCCAAAGCAACTTTAAGTTTATCAAATGCTGTGAGTCTCTCCTCCATCCAAATAGAGTTTTCAGTTAGCCTAGTGAGTTCCGTAATACTCGAAATCATGTCTGAATAACACGGTCCGATGTATTTCGAAAAGAATTCAAGAGTGCACATTTCTGCGCGTCTTCGGCAAAGGATAATTTAAAATATCATTTACTTTATTTGGATCTGGAGAAATTGTCTGCGTAACATTTGAAACCAAAAGACCTAAGTACATAAATTGAGAAATTGTCTGCTTAACATTTGAAACCAGATAACCTATTAAAGTACATAAATTCTTGGAAGAAAAGAGACTTGTCAGGAGACAACGTCATGTTGGCGTTATGAAATTGTTTAAAAATAGTATAATGGTATCCGCTACAATCTGTTGTGTCTCTCCAAAAATCAAAATATCGTCCAAAAAAAAGAGCGCAGATTTACCATAAACTGGAGCGAGAAGTTTTCGCATAACTCTATTTAACTGAGCGCTAGAATTCTTTGGGCTTTGAATCATTCTGGTAAATCATAGATTTCTGCTGTTCGAGGAGAAATTACAAAGCGCCTTTGATTTTTCATCGAGTTTTATCTGGAAATAACGAATTGAGGTCCTAAATTGTTGTAAATGGTGCATTCTGTAACCTATATTAGATGTCTTGTGCTCTTGCGCAATCAAATTTATCAGAAATCGTAAGATTGTTAATCGATTTCATGTCAACAACAAGACGGTGACCTCTACCGTTACCTTTAGGTACTACGAAAATCGGGACGTTTACCGAAGTATTCGGCGAATATTCAATCACATTTTCCGAAATAAGTTTGTCAACTTCTGCTTGCAAAATTCTGCGCTTCTGAGTTCATATTTCGTGATGGTATGTACTGTGGTTGTGAAGTAACTTAGGCATTTTATGTGTTTCAAAATTACAACATCCTATCTCATTTCTAAAAACAGAAGCATAAGGCATTAATTTTTTTAATAAGTAGTGTTTAATATCAGGTTCGCAGTCGGCGTGCGCTACAAGCTGTTCAGCCGCATTCGCGCCATAAACCTTTTTGTCAATAGAAGATGTGTTTTCATACTGCTCGAGATCACGAAAATGTGCATTAAATTCAAAATCGTCGTAGAAATTTTCCCAACAGCCTTTACATTCATCGTCAGTATTAAGATCACCGTCGTCCGTGTAATTATGAATATCCTCCATTAACTTAATTGAAAAATTAAATTTATCTTCGACGACGGGAAGCTGTTTTGTAATATTACTGCTTTGATTACGAAACAGAAGTTCATAATGAACGAGAAAACGAAGATAAAGGTAAATTACTGACTGAATGACGATTTCTAAGTTCATCATAAATACTGTCGAATAAATTGTTATCGTATTTCTCATAAAGCATACCCAAGACAAAATTTTGTTGGTTTCAACAGACTTTTTCCAACATGGTGAGTTGGCTTTCAACAGGAAACCAACAAGTATCCATCAAAATTTCCATCTTACTGAAATGGAAAGTCGAGAAGAAGCCAACACATTCTGGTGGATTATGGAACTACTTTGTGTTGATGCCAACAGACCAATTCATTATAATAAGTTGGTTTTCCTTATTTAAACCAACAGAGTCTCCATCACGTTGAGTTGGATCTCTGTTAAATTTGATATTTGGCTCAAAACTGATCCAACAAAAATGCCAGCAAGTAAACTGGATTATTATTCTTTTAATATATATATATATATAATGTTGATATTTTCTTGTACTTCGTTTACAGAATCATACCCACAAAGATTTTTATTGATTAACTTTATTTTACTAATCAAACTTTAGAAATTTATTATTTTATTTCAATATATGTATGTATGTATGTTGTCCATAGATGTGGAAACCAATGTAGAAACTATTTGATATCAATTCAGTCGTATCTATATTATTTTATTTAAATCAAACATATACATTTTAGAAATCTAATGAATTTGCTGTGAATACAAAAAAAAATCGCCATTTCTTATGGAACAATGTTTTCTTCCAATTCTTTCTTCCTTCTTTCTTCCTCCTTTTTTCTTTCCTTCTCTTGGTGCCTTTTGGAAACTTTTATGCAGTCCTGGATTTTTTCTCCTAAATAGAGATTCAGTTTCTTCACTTCTGATATGGGCTTTCCTGAATCTTTCAGATAATCTCGAAACACATCTGAAAAAGAAAGGCGTCATTAATATTGAGGAAAAATTGGTTTTTGTCACACACTGTATTATTCTTATTCATTATGCAACAAAGGAGATTTTTCACTCTCTCAAAAATTCATCTCGATGCTGAAAACCAGATAACATTTTGTTAAAGCAGTATATTTGTATATATAATATATGGTTTGTATTATCAAGGTTAAGACCATTTATTTTAAATTTCAATATTTGGAGCCGCATGTCAATCTCCGCGTCTAAAAATAAATTTGTGTGAAATGCCTAAACCAAAAGTAAAATATTTGCAGTCAGTCATAAATGTTAGCAATCACATAATAAAACATGTTTTCATTAAAATAATTTCTTGTGCTGGGGAATTTCATCTCATGTATTGTAATTATTTTCTCGTTAAATTGAGCGATTGTTGGTTACTTGTTTGGAGCTGTAAGAAGACGAGAACTGGGTTAAAGTGTAAATATAAGCAAAATATATGCGCTATACTAGTGCAATTAAAAGTGTTTAGGAAGATGATTTATTCAATTTGTGAGTATAATATTATTTAAACCGCAAACGTATTATACTTTGTTTTGCTTTTTATTATCAACAATTTACTGCGGTTGGCGATTGAACTATTGGAATGCTAGAATTAACAGTATCCACGATTGCCATGACACACTGGTATCTATACTGCATCTGGAGTCTTTAGCCCCTCCCCCTTTTTAATGAGAAGACAGCATGAACGTTAGAAATCCAAAAATAATTATAAAATATAACGACCAAGCTTTTGTATTGGTAACGTAATCCAAACTGAAAACTGATTTACATTTTCTGGTATAATTACATAGTATAAAATGCTTATGCTATTGATCACGAGAATAATTTTAATAGTCTCCACAAAAAATTATTATACAAATGAAAATATGCTTACTTTTTAAACTGGCTAAACCACCCATAAAGTAATTATATTATATGTAAATATTGTACTGAATATTAGAGGATAATCATAATGTGATCAAGCAGACAAGTGTTTTACCATCATTTAACCCCTCAGGAGACTACCCTCACCTATCGACCTATGTATGGAATAAGGGCATGGGGAGGATTGGCACGCGACCGCGGTTTTGCCCCTTCAGAACACATCAGGCATGCTGCACAGGCTAGAGTTTCAGGGCGTATACGAACTGTAGCGTCAACTGTCTGAGCAACAGAGTTGTTGACAAGAAAAACCTCTCCTTAGTAACAGGTTATTTATGGTACAGTGGTGGGATGGATGAATAGGGATAGAATTTTCAAATTCATAATATTCATGCAGTAACATATGAATGTAACTACTGCATAAGCAGGCTGCTCAGAATTAATATTGTTACTGAATATTATCCTATCCATATTAATGAATTCGACCACTGTACCATAAATAGTCTGTTTAGTGGAGGTGTGTTTGTCAACAACTTTGCGACTCAGACGGTTGACGCTACTGATAAAAAGTCTGTATAAGTGACAAAAGATGTAGCCTATGTAGCATATGTCTGATCAGTCCTGAACCTGAAGGATAAAACTGCAGTCGCATGCCGATCCTTCCCATACCCATATTCCATGCATAGGTGACGGTGTTCCCCTGAGGGGTTAAAGGGTGGTAAAACACCTGTCTGCTTGATCGCATCATCCTCTAATATTCAGTACAATATTTACATATAAAAAAAAATAATTATCCTTGTTCCTTGTCAATAAATGAAACACTTTTTCACCATTATCTCATGCTGTATTTGTATATAGTTCCGACATATTTCGGGAATACACTTCCCATCTTCAGGGAATCACTGATAAATTGCAGAATAATAAAACAAAAAATTAATAAAAACAGATAAAACATATGAATGAAGTACTTACATGCTATATCAAGTGAAACACAGAAATTAAACTGAACTAATATGATAAAAATAAAATGCAGTAGATATAGCACAGTATAGAGCGCTCGCTTACTCTTTGAGAGAGGTGGCACCCCCCCCCCCTCTATATACTGTGAATATACTACACAAATAATTTAAGAATGTTGTTGGTGGCATATGGTTCAGGATAATTATTACTGTTATGTGGATTTCTGTCTATTTCAATAGTCAGTTCTATGAAATCGAGGTACCTCTAATCACTTACATGTTGTAATAATTCAATACCGTAGTGACATATTTACAATTGTTGCTGCTATTTTCTAATACATGTTTGGCAAAGGCATAAGCAGTATTATTAAGTCTAATGACGTCCAAATTTTCTTTCAAACGAACTTTTTAAGGGGTCTTTTAGTTTGGCCAATGTAATATTGACCACAGGCACAATTAATCTTGTAAATGCCACATTTATTAAGAAAATTGATTTTGTCTTTGCCATTTCCTGATGACATCAGTAATTTTCCATCAGGTTTATATTATTATATAAATCTGGTATTTACAAAATTAATTGTGTCTGTGGTCAATATTACATTGACCAAAAAAAGACTCCTTAAGTTCGTTTGAAAGAACATTTGGACGCCATTAGACTTAAGAATACTGCTTATGCCTTTGCCAAACATATATTAGAAAATGGCAGCAACAATTGTAAATATGTCACTATTGAATTAATACAACATGTAACTGATTACAGACAGCTCGATTTCATAGAACTGACTATTGAAATAGAAAGAAATCCACATAACAGTAATAATTATCCTGGACCATATACCACCAACAACATTGTTAAATTATTTGTGTAGTATATTTGCTGCATTTAATTTTTTATCATATTAGTTCAGTTTAATTTCTGTGTTTCACTTGATATAGCATGTAAGTACTTCATTCATATGTTTTATCTGTTTTTATTAATTTTTTGTTTTATTATTCTGTAGTTTATCAGCGATTCCCTGAAGATGGGAAGCAGAGATCGTTTAAACGATCTCTGATGGGAAGTGTATTCCCGAAACATGTCGGAACTATATACAAATACAGCATGAGATTATGGTGAAAAAGCATTTCATTTATTGACATATCATCTCTGCTAACTCTACATCTCTACATATTTCTGATTTTTTTTTTTTTTTTTTTTTTTTGCGAAGCTTTAAGATACGGTATATATTAAGCGTGGTATGAATTTATTGAGTTCAGGAAAATCCGAATATTGTGAACGAAATTCTAGGAAAAAAGGTGATTGTTGTAATAATCGTTTAAATTTCGGTTTTAGATGTTATAATTACATATCCGAGAAACGCTTTATATTACTGTACAATACCTTTCTGTTGATTAAAGAATCTGGATTTTATTCTTATTGAAATATAACTATAAGTCACAGATAGATCGAAGTGATGGAAACCAAAGGTTATGCAAAGGTATAACTTCTGCGGTTCCTTTCCTTCTGTGCAATAATGTACCGTATATTATACCTTCTATTTGCTCCAGTTTCTCAGGAGTTAGTTTAGGTCTCGGGGCTGTAGGGGGTTCATTATTTATTGGCTCCACATTCTTTTTCTTTCCTTTTCTTCCAGTTGTATTGTTGCAAGGCTTCCCCTTCACACTTCTTGTTTTCAGTACTTCTGAACCCCAAACTGTTGTTGCAACGGCCTTGACAAACCTCTTGGGAGTCTCCTGTTTTTTGATTATGCTCCATCTTTTCTCTCCGATTATGACTTCTCCAATATTGACCAGTGACTGCAAATATAATAATAAGTTAGCTAAATGAACAAAGCCATTTGGAAACTGGTTGGAAGTAACATAAAAAATATTGTTCTTTATATTTCAGTTACGCACAGAGTAAAGTTATTGATCAAATCTATAGAGGTTAGTCAAAGATAACGATAGCTTTATTTGAAATGTATAAACGTCATTTCAAAGTAAGGGCTTTCTCAGGCTTACTTTTTTTTTTAATTTATTTTCTTAAATAAATTCTTAAATATTTTTGCTTGCATAATTATGTTCAAAGTAATGAGATAGTTTCACAAAAAGTTATGAACTTAATTCTTATAAGAAGGAGAAAATGTAAGAAAAAAGAACAACACTATTTTAAGTAATAACAAGATTTGGCAATCTTGCATATGCTTAAAATAGTGTTGTTCTTTTTTCTTAAATTTCCTCTTTTGTTTCTTTTTTCTTAAATTTCCTCATTTTGTTTCTTTTTTCTTAAATTTCCTCCTTTTGTTTCTTTTTTCTTAAATTTGCTCGTTTTGTTTCCCATGGGCATCCCTGGTGCTGAGTGGCAAAGTTCTCCGCTTGATGCTTTCTCAAAGTTCAATTTATTTGTGTTAAGATATTCGGTTGTAATAATTTATTATTATAATTATTAATACATAGTTGAACGGCTACATAAGAAAAGCGCCAAAATGCGGATTAAGAATGATGGAAAAGCGCCAAGAGGGACAGTGGAAAAGCGCCATGAATAGAAACTGTCAAGTAAATACAAAAGAGCAGCTTATCTT
>JAQFYR010000457.1:0-12824 GCA_034694985.1 Campodea silvestrii
CGTACCGGAATTCCGTCGACAATATTTTTTCGACGATCTTCCGTGTCGATGCTATTCCTGATCCCCTTGATCCTGAACAGGAATTCCGTCGACAAAATTGCTTGTCGACGATCTTCCGTGTCGACGATTTTCTATCGCCCCAAAACAATGACCGTTAGGTATGCAATTTTACAAGTACGTTCGTGAAAGTTGCATTTTAATGAGGTGTTTAAACTCAATGAGGTGTTTGGTAGTTGTGCATTTTTTTTTTGTTCCAGCACGAAATACATCTGTAGCTGGAAGACCACTCTGACCATATTAATGTGATAACTGTAGAGCAACTATAAGCAGTAACCACTTTCCGGGTCATTTAAACATTTATTCACCATATGAAGACTAGTGGTAGCTGAGCACCAGAAGAACACTGTTGTCACCGTAAGTTAGAATAAACACGGATTGTGGTCTAGATCTGCTTAAACCAGGCGCGTAGCCTGTATTTTGCAAAGGGGGGGGGGATAAACAAAAAAAATAGTTGAAAATGCGCAGTTAAGGCCTAATAAAATCTGTAAAACCGTGCGTAAGAATTGCCCGAGTGAAGCGAGGGTGAAAAGTTTTTATTTTTAGATGAAAATGTGAAATTTTCATGCGATTTTCAAGGATTTTTTTTTTTATTTTATTTTAATTTTTTCCTTCTTTTTTAATCTTTCTGTTTCTTTTTTTTCTTTTAAAAATTTCTCAAGGGGGGGGGGGTTCAACCCCCAAACTCCCCCAAGGCTACGCCACTGGCTTAAACGGTGTTTTCTGCATCGGAAAAATCAACGAAGCAGGGTCGTAGCGATAGGGGGTGCGAGGGGTGCGGTGCACCCGGACCCCGATTGAACTGACGTGAAAGGGGGCCCCCAAGTGAAGGAGTGAAAAGAGCGTTTTATTCCGGAAAAAAAATATATTTTTAATACTACGAACTCTAAAGTGAAAATGGGGCCCCCTCTATATATCGCACCCCCAGAACAAAAGGGCCGTATCTCTGAAAATGACAATTTCGAGTTGTGTTGCAAGAAAATGGTTATTTACTAGTGTACTGTGCATCAGGAAAATTATATTCAAAATATAAAATGTACACTACTGAGGCTTCCACATTGGCTAAATAGAAATAGCAAAACTATTCAAATTTAGATAAAATGGCGCTTTAAAAAACTGTGTTCCAAAAACTTATTTTCAAAGTTACGTCCCTTTTGTTCTGGGGGTGCGATATGTTCACATCATTTAGAATAGAATAGAATAGAAAAAATATTTATTTTTCAAGGGTGACAACTAGGGTTTGAAAAACCCTCTCTTACATGCGACCCTTAGAGCTTCTTACGTGAGAAAGCAGGTCTAAATGAAAGTGAACAGATTTTTTTTTAACATGAAATAAACCTCAATAAGTACGGTGGTCAATTACAAAAAATAGCGTACTTTTATTACTAATATTCTGAAATGAAAAATGGCTACATGGGGTTACATTTTTGTTTAAAGTATATGTTAGTTTTACTTTAAAGTGTACTGTACGTGGTTAGGTGCGTTGTAGGCTATTAGTTTTCAATTTTTCATGTGTCCAAGTTCAATAAAATCACAGTAACGAAAATTTTGTTGGATTTATTTGTGTATTTTAGTTTTTTAATGAAAATGTTATTTTTTTTAATGAAAAATGGGGCCCCAGAGGAACATCTTGCACCCGGGCCCCGTGGATCGTCTCTACGACACTGATGCAACGACGATTGAAAAATTCCTGTGAGAACGTCTTTTTTGAAATTGTTTTATTATTATCTGCCTCATTCTGTTTCCAAACCGTAAATTCGCGCCCTGGATGGACTCCAATCTGCATTAATTTGATAAACCGCGAAAGTTAAATTATGACATGCGAACTTCTTTGCTAGAAGAAATTCAATGTGGCAATGACGACAGATAAAATAATTTCCTAAACCACAAAACTGAAAGAAATCGGGATGCAAAATAATACGGATTGCAAATAAAAACAGCGAATTAATGTGATGATGTATGAATGCATTTAATAACTAAATCTATATTACTTATACTTTCGAAAAAAAATCAATCCTCATAGGCTACTTCACTTCCTCTTACTTTCTGATTTGGTTTTGACTGAAATATGCGCAGCCATATAAAAACGAAAGTCGAAAGACAAACTGTTTCTGAAGCAGTTAAATTTATTTTTCAATTTCTGGAGAAAAAAAAAAAAAAAAGCTTCAAGTATCTTAACATTGTAGACTTGTAGTCGTTGGCTACTTATAAGAATGATTGTTTGTGCGTCAGGCCCGCATCCGATTTGCTTTTGAATGAAATAAAATATATGAATATGTGTACTTTTATTCGATTTCTGTCGCTGAATAATTTTTGTTTGTCTTGAATTGTTCTTAAATTAAAGGCAACCACGGATACACTTTGTGCGTATTTGCTTCTTGTATTTGAACATAAAGTGAATATCTTGCTCGAAAATTGTTTATCCACATCATCTGTATAGATCAACATATAAGAGGAATTAAGAGGTTTTGGCTTCTGCATGCTAGGTATCAATTCAAACATTTTGCAACCTAGTCATTTAAATTTTCACAAACGGGAAAAATTAATTGAATTGTCACGTTCAAATTTGTAAATACAGTAAAATACATTTTGCCTTGTAAAATTTATATCAAAACATAAAAACATGAATAGCAGGAAAATGAAAAAAAAATATATCAATGTATGATTAAAATGGCTGTATAGCTCGATTATGCTAATCCGTGAAATAAAAATAGCCCGAATGCGCAAACCAAAATAGTCCGAATGCGCAAATCGAATAGCCCGAATGCGCAAATCGAAATAGCTCGATTGCGCAAATCCCAATAACAATGAAAATTTCATTCACCGAAGTTCAATGTAATGTTTGTACTGTGTTTGGCCTAGTATCCATAATTCCATTTCTTCATTAGCCTTCCTTTTACATAAATTTCTTATTTCCTGTCTAATTATTGCTCGGACAGTTGATCATGGTTATGATTGCAATTATCTCATGTGACGCATTTTTTCTGCTCATTAATTAATTAAAATAATGACAGTACAATTCTTGTTTGTGCCGCGATGGGAACGCATAATATACCTCGTTGTAAGAATATAACGGTACTTAAATTTAAAATACACTATACACTGTTTCCGTCCGTTAACATTAATTTGAAGTACATTATTATCACTGAAATAAGACATACCCGTCAGAGCAACAGTTTGATATTTCGTATGTACTACAAAAACAAATGCTTAACACTTCAGAACAGTAAAATACTCCTATTTTATTATATTTGCGGTATACACGAATTTTATCGTAAATATCAACTTATTGTACGAAATTATAAGAAATATTAGTTTGCGCATTCCGGCTATTTCTGTTTGCGCATTCGGGTTATAATTTAGATTAAGGGATTAGCGCATTCGGGTTATGAATTTGCGCATTCGGGCAACTCCCATGAAAATACCTAAACATAGATTTTTTGGCAGCACAATTTATATTTTGAGAATATCATGTAAAACACTCAACGTATATCAATATTGTTGTTCAATGACGTTTGAAAATTGACTGAATACTTAGATATTAATCTGATTGCCTAATATAAAATATACGTAACGAAAAAAATATTTAATTATAGGCAAAATGGTATATGAGAGTGTGGAGAAAATATTAATAAGCATTTCATATTATCATAGTTATTTCATTCAAATAAAATTTGCAGGATTATTTTTTTGTAACAGTATGAATGCATCTTATAATAATATTTTATAACTTCACTTATTCTTTTCTTTTCAGAAATGTACACTGACATTTTCTGAAATTATTGGCAGTCCGCGAAAGAAGATACCAGCAGTATTGACAATATTTCCAACATAAATTAACTATAACGTAAAATGGCCGTGAATTGCTAAATTAACTTCCTATGATATGTCTTTTTTATAGAAATTATATACAAAAAAATCAGTTTTGTAATCATTATGTTACGTAAAAGAATTTAAATACATGTATGATTAATAAACACACTAACAAAAATATCGAGTGAACATAAATACATTTGGATTGCCCTCGGAAAAATATGATATTCATTGTGGTATCTTAAAATGACCTATTACAATTTATATTGAATTAAGAATTCGTATCCGTTTGAAATGTAGGTATTTTTTACGTTATATGTGATAAATAATCTATAACTTCCTTTTCTTTAAAAATAACTTCCTTTAAAAAAGTGTTATATGCATTTTGTGTCACAATCCTTTAGGAATGATTAATTACGATTCACCTACAAGTCCCAATAAACTTCTTATATGAATACTGTAGCTAATAGTTGGAATTCTTCTTAAACATATGTAATATTAACATATTTTCATTACATTAAATGTAATAAAATAATTTGCACAGAACATAAGATTCCCCGTATGAAAATTATTTTAGATAACATATTCCAATCTAATTATTAACAAAAACACATTAGAATTCATTCACAAAAATGGTGTTTACTTGTAAATATTGCAGCAAAATATTTCCTACTTTACATAAATTTGAATTGCATGTAAGAACAAATAGAAGACGAGAAACGTACAATTGCAAAGTTCACAATAAAGTTTTCGGTATGTCAAATTCTTTGACAAAACATAATATAATTCACACAGACGAAAAAAGGTTTAGTTTTGCAAACACTTAAAATTCACATGCGCATCCATACTGGTGAAAACCTTTTCGTATGTATGATATGTAGTAAATCATTTACTGTAAAGAGGCATCTCAAAAGACACATGAATATTCATACAGGGCAAAAATCATTCACTTGTAGTACATGTAATAAATCATTCAGCAGAGTAGATAGTCTCAAAACCCATATGAAAACTCATACTGGTGAAAAACCATATTCTTGTGAGAAATGTGAAAAATCATTATACACAAAGGCTCATCTAAAACGACATATGTTAATTCACACAGGATTCAAACCATTTACATGTAATATTTGCAAGAAATCATTTAATTCTTCGGGTTACCTTAAAAGACACGCTCAAGTACATACGGGTGAAACTCGATATTCCTGTACGGAATGTAACAGATCATTTTCTCGATTGGATCATCTAAAACAACATATGAGAACCCATAGTGGGGAAAAGCCATTTGTCTGTGAGATATGTCATAAGAGATTTAATCAATCAAGTAGCAGAAAACAGCATATGTTAATACACGCAAATGATAAACAGTACGTTTGTGAAACGTGTAATAGGGCATTTAGGAATCTGAATACTTTAAATAATCATCTAAAAACCCACTTGGGTTTAAAACCATACGAATGCAATCAGTGTAATAAATCATTTACTACATTAAATTCCCTAAAATATCATTTACTTATACATTCGGGGAAAAAAACATATAGTTGTGAAATATGCAGTAAATCATTTAGACATTTAGGTTATATGAAAAGACATGTGATAATCCATACAGGAGATAAAACGTGCGTTGATCAAACATGAAAAAGTTATTTCGCCTAAATATCACTCTCAAGGAGCACAATTATGACAATTCACATAAATTTGAAAAAAAAAAAAAAAAAAAGATTAACAATGTATAATTATGATATGAATGAATTTGCATGTAAGCAAAACATTGAATGGCGTTAATGATTAGTCTTTGAAACTGTGCAAAATAATAACTGTTCTTGAGATGTGTAATAGATTTTATGAATTATTAACTAGTAAGAATGTTGAGAGCTTTTCCCAAATTACAAATTTTATACTTTGATACTATTGCATTTAACGATTTTGTTGTTTATCATCAGGAGTTACCAGTGTATATATCACATTTTCGATTATTGAAATGTTATAACCTACATTTGAGAGAACTGTAAATTCAAACAATGAAGTAATATTTGTAAAAAAAAGAAAGGAAACTTAATAAATGCCGATGATGGAAAAGTAATTTGTAACATTTATGTACTTGACTTAATAAACATGATTTACTACAGTATTGATTTTATTTTAATTCATTGGGTTTCTTCTGCATGTTGGAATTTGAGTTACCTTCTGCAGTGATGGAACAGGTCACGGATTTTTGAACCAGAACACATTTGACCCGGTGACCCGGTTAGATATTGTGACCAAAAATAACAGTTTCACCAGCTATAGGTGGTTGTTGAATTTATGTAATGATAATCGCACTCCAAAATCGCCAAGGAGTTGGTTTGAAAATGAGCAGAAAAGCTCACAGAAAGCATGCACTCCCTTAGGGCCGGTATAACTCCCCCTTGCCGAACTGAAAAAGTAAAGAATGGAGAATGCGAACATAAAATGAAAAAAAAGTCGGAAAAACTCATATAGAACCAGTAAAAATATTTTAATTTCAACTAAAAGAACTTTCCGGGTCAAATCCGGGTGAAAAGAACAGACCCGGTGACCCGGAGAAAATTTGGCCTGACAGTGACCCGTTGCCTCGCCCGATCACTGGCTTACTGAAGTTTCTAAATGACTATGCTTTTATGCTCTATGCTGGTCTTCCATTTTCAGAGCAGGTGTTTTGCTCTGAAGATGGAAGAGGAAGACTATAGTCATTCCGAAACTGCAGTAATCAACTCAAAATCCGATATGCAGAAGAAATCCCATTAATAATTTCATCGTCCAAACAATCCCTGTAGACCATCAAACAGCATCATTGTTCACATAACTATGTTATTGTTGTTAATAATCTTAATGATAAAAATAATTCTATGTTTTGATTAATAATAGAATTAATATCATGGTAATCAGAAGCACTATTTTCGTTAATAGTTCTATTTTCAGACATATTTCCAGTACACTTTGTTTTTGCAAAAAATGAACTGATTTGTACTCTTATTTAGTTATTTATTTTTAACGGCGAAAATTATTACAAATGCATAACCTTAACCTGTTGCGCAAGTTAATTTCTAAATAACAAAAATACTTGAAAGAATACAATCGGTACAAAAAATTAATGGAAATATTACAACAATTAATTCTTAAGAATTCAAAACTATTTTCCAATGAATAATCAATCCAGCACTGTGAAAGAAGAGGACTCTCGCTGAGTCATAATTTTAATGAATTATGTATAAAGAGGGGTGTTTTACCACCTCAAGCTTGGATGCATAGGAATGACACTGGATTAGAGTTCCCAACCTCTCCAAGTTGCATTTCTATGACTCCGAGCTTAATTAAATTTAATATAAATTGCTATCCTTTTATAATCGTAGATTATATGGTGCTCAGTTATTATCCTCTTATGTTTTCGAGATTAATAAGGAAAGGATAGGTATGGGTGCTAGGGGTATACTTATAGGGTGTTAACCGACTGTCCCTCCTTCCCGAGAACGCAGGAGTCCAAGTTTGGGCTACTTACAGTTGTATCCAAGTGCATATAACTCCCCTCGAGGTATAATATTCTTTCCAGAGATGAGTACATCTTTTATCCTTAATGAATGATCAAGCTTCCCATTGAAATGGATCCTGAATGAATGACGTGCTTCCCACGCCTCTGTCGAGTAAACACAGGGGTAAGTACAAGATCAAAATTTATAATAGAAAATTTGTAGAACGATTCAGGAGAATCTTACTGTATTGAAATTAGATTTTTAGAATGAATAACTCATTGATTTGTAAAATAGTACTTTCATATTTATTTTACGGCAATCCAATTAACAATATGTACAACAATGAATAGTTTAGAGAAATAGAATTTGCTTATCTTAAGTTAGAAAATATTGAATAATTAAATATCTGATCAGATGATAGAAAAACTGAACAAAACATAATATTCATTTTCAGAAGTACAAAATATTATTTACGCTGAAATAAATGTGTACGGTTATTAATAAAATAACTTTTGACAACAACACTGAATGCTGGAATTACTTTCCTAGGACTAATCCAAGATGATGTTACTGCATGGTCCATGGTTTGAGTACCAAGATCCGCAAGATGAGAACTTTAAATCCATTTGCATCGCTGTGCAGGAAATATCCATCGAAATAAAAGTCTTCCACATAATATCAACAAACAGTTCGTGTCTTTGCTAAATAGCTAACTCGATCCGAATCTGCGGATCGAACTAGACGGAAAATATTCGACACCCACGCGCCACACTACAGCGTGCGCTATTTCACAACTCGATAAAACTGTGCATCGTTCGATTCACTCACTGTGTAAACTCCGAGCGAATTTATAACAAACTGTTCGAGTGTCGAATCACTTTCACAAAGTTCGTGTAACCGGTTCGTTCGTCAAAACGATAATCGAACATCGGTGCGGGAGGAGCGCTTCGCAGCTGCCTCCATCCCGGTGTAGAGCTAACAAGCGTCTATCTCGTGACCTAGTTTACGTGTCAGATCTTCGCAGTTTCACCTTCAAATACGTATCTAAATATATACATGCATTTGGATAGAAACAGAGATTATTTATAACTTTACAATGTATCCTAATAGGTATTTATTACGATGTACTACATCGAATGAATGAAAGTCTATAAGTCAGGATGTCTGCCATAGAATAAAGGGAATGTATTAATAAATTGAGTAATTTATTATTGACTACCCCGTTTGCTGTTGGAAAACCTAGTTCCACTTTTATCAACACATATTACTGTACTACACGGTATACATGTACAATAATGCATGTTGATAAAATAGGATCTACTTTTTTCTACATCAAAATATTGCCCAAACAGTTGTGATTTTACTGCAAAGTTAGGGTTGAACTGACTTTTAGCGTTGCCTGAAATGCAAATCGACTTTTTTTAGGCACATTTCCTCAAATGTATATATAGACGGTCAGAAAGCGGACCAGCTATTTGGTATCAGTATAATTTACAATAGATTTTCGAATAAGAGTTTGCTGTAATTCACGTAACGTATTTAGAGTAAATATAGTAATATACTGAGTAAATATAGGAATATACTGAGTAGATATGAAACGTTACCCGTCTTTAATACGTATATACGTGTACGTCTTAATATCCTTTGCAATATGCGTTTAAAATGTGTACTTGAATGTAATTAGATCAGTAAAAGCATTTCTTTGTTATTTGTATTTCGTAATATTTTAGTCTTCTTTGGATTGCAGTTGAGACATACACAAGTTTATACGAATATATTCCCGGCAGAGTTGTATACCGTTTTGATTTAGATGTTTAAACTGATTTTCTATTTCTACGTTCCACAGTTGATTTGATAATTTGATTGTCAGTTGTGAAGATCTCAATATCTGTAATATTGTACTCATTTGCAATAGAGTAAGACTGCATCACATAGAAACACCCCTCGTTGACTTTTATCTGCTTGGTTATCAGGGTGTGTGAATGTTTAATAAAATGCAATGCCGTTTATGTTTCATTATTATTACTTTAATTATATTAGTGGCGGTTGGTATGTATTCGGTTTGTAACCTCTGAACTTTCCTTTGGCGAGTGACTTATGCTAATGAATTGTTTTTTAGTGCACAGTAAGTAGGAACTCAAGATTTCTGTACTTACAGTGTTCTACTGTACGATACAAATTGCTTACTTAGAATCGAACAGGACTTTTTTCTTTCACGACGTGATTTGATATTTATAGGAATTCTTTTGACATTGGAAAAGGAACGGTGAATCCCACTGATTGAAAGAATAATTTGCTGATTCTCTTCAAAGACATCGGAAGTTTTATCATGGAGTCTATATTAAGCCTGACGTCGGCAGTCGATAGATTTGCCAGTATCACGGTGCTAAATTTATATGTTTTATATTTCGAAGCATAATGTTTACTGTTTAATGTGTCTGACATTTAAAAATATTTCAACACCAGAAGTATCTTAAATTATAAAATTGAATGACTAGCCGTTAGTTTCTAATCATAGTTTTAATGCGAAAGTTTAGCATTAGTTTATTTCTCATTTTATTATACATAATAAATCATAAAATTTACGTTTTGGTCATAGCTTTATAAACTATAAGGATATCGGGCAATGCACGATTGCCAACTTCATAAAACACAACTTTCGAGAAATTTGAAAGCACTAAGTTGCCAATCTATGATGCTGTACATCAGCGGCGTGCAATCATTGAATGCGATGCATGCGCCGCATGCATTAAATTATTTAAAGCCACTTAACTAATTCACACAATATTACATTCATTAAGAAACTATAATATTTTACTTTTTAATGTTATCTGACATTGAAAAATGTCAAAGTTTTTACTTAAACATTGCATATTTCCATCACAAGTATTCTGTGTCACGTTTATTTTCATCTTCATTTCTTCTGCATGCTCAATTCCTAGCGCTTTCGTCTCCGTTGTAATACCCCTATGATGACGTAGGTATGGGCAGAAAGGACATCAGTGAAATATATACGCTCTGCATGCGACTTTTCCAGAGCTTTTTCGTCCCTCACCATATGTTTTCCGTTTAGTGTCAACAAGTACAAACAAAACCGCGTGACCGTCATAAAGAAAGGTTCGGTTTTACAATGCAATGCACTTTTTTTATATATAAAATAGTTATGTCTTTCACTATAATGAATGTGACTTATGTGAATTACAATTGAATTTCGATGTTGCTAACAATTTTTTTTTATTAACTATGGAGTTTACATTTATTTGAAGAGTTTTTGTGTATTATATTATTGTTAGAAATAATTAAAATATTCCAATATTTTGAATGAATACATATAGCGTCTGGTAACAGATAATCCGATATTTTTCCACGATTATTTGTGAAACATTTCTGGTTCTGTATTGGACGCTGTTTGTTTTTATTTATATTATTTTTTTTATTATTAAAGATTTTAAATAATTAAACAACGAACAAGAAGAACAGCAAAGAAGTAAAACTAAAAACATTTACTTTCAAATAAATGATAGAATGTAGGCCTAATCGTCTTATAATTGTTGATAACATCTACTTTTGACCAATGACAAATATCTGGCGACGCGTATTCTTGCAAGAACTAAAACAGTTTGTTTTTGTTGTCAAATAAGTAACAAAAAGAAACAATAATAGTTATAAAGATAATAGAGTAAATTTCATTTTAAATTTGCATAGTCTGAAAATAATTTCACAACATGTCAAGACGTCAGTTTGGTTTGATCCCTGTCCCGTTTGTCACAAGTACGAACATTAAATTTTTATGTCCAATTTCGCTTGTACAGCAGTATATACAACAAGTGTTTGTTCAAATCGGTTTGCTCTTTTTGCCATACTTGAATTTTATCTTCATTACTTAATTGTTATACTTTTATTGTAAATATTTGCACTAATTGTCAGAGGAATATAGGAACCAGAAGCCGAGTGTGTTAGCACTCTTTAATCCCTCGGGGCACTACTTTTGCATATGGGATATTTAAGGTAGGCTGTCGACCACGCGGTTTCATCCCGTCAGGGCTCATCAGGCTCCTATATTTCTCTGATAATTGGTGCAAATATTTTCAATATATAACTATAAAACGTAATGAATGGTTTATCCAGTTTAAAATAGTACTTAATTTTTCTTTAAAATTTAATCAGAAACATGATAGCGGCATAATGGACGAAAATAAAGTTCTATGTTATTGCATCATTCGTAGTTTAAGATTATCATTATTCGGTTCGAGACCCATAGAGGCATAGAGAACAAAAAGTTGATTATTTTGAACTTGAGACCGCAGCCAGTATTTCAGATCAACGTGACAAGTGGATAATGAGTAGACCCAATCGCTGCCGATGGACGTAAAGCAAGCAGGACAGAAGTATGAAAAGTACATAAAATGTGCGAAAATTCTTACGTTTTTCGTGGGCTCAAATAAAGTGCAGTTTCAATAAGTTTCTTATTATTATTCCTTTTTAATTGTTTCTTTTACTTGCCCGGCGGTAGTAACATATTTGCCCGACGGGGAGGGGGGAGCTTATCAAGTTGCCCGATATACATAATTATGTGCAGAAGCGGCGCATGCATGTGTTCGATGATTACCGCACGCCACTGACAGAGATCGAAATCACTAAATTCGTCGATCATCTCGGTATCATTTGTGAATCATGTGTTGAAACAACAAATCATGAGTCGTAATCTATAATTTTTATTGTAAGTCACATTTCATGAGTTTCATTTGATCCGCAGTACAATGTAAGTTGTCTAATGGCATATATTATGTGGGCACCTTCATAATGACACTGTTGCTCAAATTAATAATGGTACCAATACTTGATTATTCTCGTCCCTCACTAGTCGCTCTGACAAGTAATTTGGTTTTTTTAAGATAACTCTGCAAACAAATATCCAATCGTAACGAAACAAAAAGTAGGCCTATTTGGCTATTTGAAAGATGAGAAATAGAGGAGAAAAATAGCATGCAAATGTTTAAACATGTTGAACTTTCATATTTTTCGAACTATTTCTGACTTCGGGCACAGCGCTCCCGGTCCGAAAATTTGTTCCCGCGGTGATGTTAAAGAGTATTTTGCATCCACGCCCAAAACACATAATGAATCCCAATCTCAGCACTTTGAATTTCTGAATTCTTACCTCTCGTTGAGTTCTGTCTTAACAGCAACATCCTGATTCTGTTCTTCATCAAGTTTCCCTGCAACTTCCTTTTGGTACCAATTCATAAGTACTTTACCACTCACAGAAGAATCAGGGGAAACTATAAGGAAATAAAATATATGAAAAATATTAAAGTATGCAACTTAGAGATACCGTTACAAGTACTGCTAAGTTACAAATGGTACTTTAAGGAAGTAACAAACGGTAGCTTAATTTATTAAATTCAGGGCAGGAATTTAATTATATGTTTTATACCGTATATTTCTAATTTGAGGAGGATTCATATA
>JAQFYR010000458.1:0-12823 GCA_034694985.1 Campodea silvestrii
TAAAAACGTATTTTTCAATATTTTGGGTGGTATATTTCATAAGGTATCGTCAATTTCGGTACTACCGGTACTTATATATTTTTTAGCACAGAGTGGTACCGCCGTAGGTTGGTACCGCGGTACTTTTGCGATACCGGTATACCGCCCAACACTACAACCTACACAGTTATATAAATAAATTTCGTACCGGTAGGCCTACGTATATTTTCCTCCTGCTTTTTCTTGTTAATCTCTTCCTTCTGAAGTTTTATAAGATTTAATTTCTCTAATAACACAAGTCGTTCCAATTCAGCCGTAGACAAATTCCTAGTTTCCTCTCTTTCGTGTTCATCAAGAGCATCACGTTTTCGTTTATTGCGTGTTGGCCTATTTCTTGTTGTTGGAAGTGGAACTATCTGCTCTGAAGATGTGGATGGACCTGCTTCGTTCATTTTGAGGACGGTGCTACTGAATTGGTTCACTTGTCTTCGTGCTGAACTGCCAGAACCTAAGAGCACAAACTGGCTTTCAGGTTTTTTGGTACGGTAGAAGATTTTATGGGATCACTATTGGATGCAAAATGATAATAAAGCAAATTATCTGTTCCACCACCTTAAAGCTGTTTTGTTCTATTCAGTCTTGACACTCTTCAGAAATTATTGTTTTGACCGAAGAAAATAAATCTCATGTGGTATAATTAGAGGTGCATAAAGGTAGGCTATATCCGGATATATCCAGCTGTATAGATATTCTTGCATCCGAATAATACGTATTTTGCCACTTTTTTGAACAAAAACGAACAAAAATCACTGATTTCACGAGTTCAAATGGTTTAACTTTTTAAGAATACGTCATACAATGTGATCCCGAAAATGAGATCTGTCAGATGGTAGCCTATAGAATACGCTAGGGTAGCCTACATCCTTTATTTTTGAAATGAAATCTCTACTTTCTCATAGACAAGACGGGGGCATTCAAGATTTGTCTTTTCATCCGGATACCCGTCTATAAAATGTCCAGATACCCGTCTGTATAAAATGTCTGGACACCCGTGTGTATAAAATGTCTGGATACCCGTCTGAATAAAATGTCCGGATATCCGGATGGACATTTTTTTGAAAATCAACACCATTATAATAGATAGCTATTCAGTATTCACCACATTTTCGGGCAGCTTTTAAAGTATCGTATGAGGACGCGGATATATAAAAAATAACGTAGGATAAAAAAAACACGTATTATAAAGAGTAGGTAATACAACTAGTTGCAGAACTGGATCATGACTCAAAAGTCGGTAAAATACATTGTCAATGAGATACAACGTTAATAACCATTTCATATTGTGTGCATAACAAAATAATTAGCTCTAGGATTTTAAAGGTTACAGTTGAGTGAATAGATCAAAATTTTTGCATGTCAGTTCAAGCTGCAAATTTTGATATAGCCTATCATTCTAAAGTCAGTTCGACCCTAACTTTGCAGTAAAATCACAACTGTTAGCGCAATTTTTCGGTGTTGGAAAAAGTAGTTTCACTTTTATCAACATGTATTACTGTACTACACGGTACATGTACTATTACTTAAGAGGAACTACTTTTTCCTACATCAAAATATTGCGCTAACAGTTGCGATTTCACTGCAAAGTTAGGGTCGAACTGACTTTAGTATGTTATTTGGTTGTACAGAAAAGAATAAACAAGATGGCCTATCTCAAGAATAAAAACAATGAAATGAAAAGGAAAAAAAATGGAGGTAACTTAGGCTATACGCTATATTGTGTGTTTCACTTAAAGAAACCCGTGAATTATTTCTTTCAATTCGTTCCTTAAAACCATGGCTAATTTTGAAAACTGTAACAATAATTAGTTTTATGCACACATGTAGTACATAGCTCAATTTCTTTTACTAAATAATTTCAAAGGACTCATTCAAATATATTGTATTGTGCTGAAAAATTCACAGCCTTCTTTAAGTGAAACACACAATAGGGCTGTCCACATACAGGGGTATTCGTCACCCCAGTGCCCAGTGTTCAACGTAAAAAAAAATCACTTAATTTTCTTTCCACCGCAATTCTTCCGATTATATTCGAATGCTCGAATATTCGTTGGCAGTCCTAATTATTTCCGATTAAACATAATTGAGCGTGATTATCTGGAGAAATAATCAATTGAGTTTTAAAATCGCCATTACCTAATTATAACAAACATATATATGAGCCCGGTTGCGCTATTTCAAGAATTTGATGTTCCTAACTTTCCGAAATTAAACTTCCGATTTTCATGTTATTTTTAATGTTAATATAAAGAAGAACATGTCTAAATATCGCTGGAATGAATGGCGCAACGAGATACAGCTCCGATTTTTTCGTACGGTATATTTTACCGACGAAATCGTATTGATTCTCACTACCGTACCTGTGTAAAAAATGCTTTGATATAAAATAATCTATTGGTTTAAACGTGTTTATGTATTGTGTTATCTTGTGTTCTAGGAGCCTATAGTAATAAAGAAACATATTTTGGTTTTCTATATGGTGTTTTCATTTCGTAGTATTTGATTCGAGTCGCCGGAAAACTTAAATTTCCCTCAAACAGTCAAACACTTCTTCACTGATTAGTTATGTGGCGCTCTATTTAAAAACATTTATGCTACGTAAAAGCAAAACAGTATTTGGAGTAATAATGTGTCTTTTCAATATAAGGAAATATGTGCATTACAACTTTCCACAGCTACTTTTACTTGTAAATACGGTAGTGATATTTAAGTGTATGGAGGTGAATTTGTAGCATGAATGTTGGAGTTAAAAACGGAGTAATACTGCAGTTTATTTCGCATGGTGTAAGAAAGAATTGTAGCTCCACGATTCTTAAATTATTACTGTGCCTTCCTTGCATGTTAGTTGTAGTTAAATGAGAATTACGTAATTTTACAAAATAAGTATGTATGGTAGTGAATAAAGTGTAGTGTACGGTATGGAGTATTTTTAGGAATAAAGTAAAAAATAATAGAAATTAATTGATATACCACGAGTAACATTTAATTATGTATCAAATTTAATATTATAATGTAGTAATTGCAATGTTTCATCGTAATTTGTGTCTAACTTACTGGTAAGGTAAGTAATTTATAAAGAGATGGTACGGTAGTGATGACACTGGATAAGGTAAGGACCTTCAAATGTTTTATGTGTTATTTTATAAGGTCATGAAGCTAATAACATAATAAGTTGTGATTTTAAATAGTTAGACACTTTGGTGCATGGATCCGCCTTGTACGATGTATAGTTCGCATTTTATACCATTTCAAATTCAGCTCAAATTATGTGACGAAATTAATTATGTAGCCTATTTTTTTATTCTTTTTCTTACATTGAAAAATTATAATTAGGGCTGTTCATAGACGGATAATTGCGTAACTATCTATAGACACGACCCCTGTCACAACACGCTAAAAGTTAAAAACAAAAAGGAAGATAATAATATATAATACCCTATATCAGTAGACCAACGATAAAAACTATTTCTTCTTTTCTTTCTATTAAAACTTTTTACCATAATGAATACCGGAAATCTGATCATTTTTTGTGCCATTTTTTGTACCACCCGACCTTTTTTTTCTTATCTTTTCCTTCCATCATCGTAAACATCAAGCTGATAAGACACAGCTGGGTGTCTACTGTACTGTCGGCTAGAGAAGGGATGACTGCTTTTCAAAACAGTGAATAACGTGATATTAATTTATTATAGGTTGCCAAATTATTTCATACAATAATCTATGAAACGAAACAAAATGGGAATTGTTGGTTACAATACATTATTTTGTGCATTTTATGTGTTAATTAAAAAATTAAGCTATTTTGTCTTTCCTCAGAAAGAGAAAAAAAAGCATTGGTTTTTTAGTTGCTTTGCTGAACAAAAAATATTCATACTCTCAAGATACCATATTATATGTAGTAGGCCCTAGTAGTTCTATTCCTGTGTGCCAGACTTTGTATTAGTCTTATTAATTAGCTTCATAGTTCAGAATATTTTAAAACAAACAATTATAGAATTGTTGTGCTATATTATTTATAATTTTGTCTTTAAAATGAAAACCTTAAATTTAGAAACGAAAATAAAATTGGGAAGAATTATGGCAGCAACATGTTATCCTTAAACTAGGTTAGCTAAAAATTCCAAACGTTTAAAGAAACAACTATCAACAGTTCAGCACTCCACAGTACTTTTTCCCAGTTACAATTGGATTTAAAAAAAAAAAAAAATAAAAAAAATAAATAGACACCATTGTACCGTAATTCTTTAGGCGAAAATATAGCCTATTCTATTGTAAATTTAATTATTTAATATTCAATTTATTTATACCTTCCGATTTGTAAATGAAAACAAAAAATTTGATTTTGATTGATTTTGTCATTTATTTGGGTGTTATGGCATTCTCTTTCACCCCGTTATCGAAATCAGAACGTAAACACTTTATATTCTATTTTGAAAACAAAAAAATATTTTCTTGTAAGTTATTATTTTTTCTCTGTTTAGAAAGCCATCTTACAAAAGGTCTTCTAGTTTACTTTTTGTAATATAGATCTAGGCCCGTCATTTTGAAATTGAGACTTTTTTGTAATCTATACACGTCTTGTTGAATTTGATCTTTGTTTTCCGAGAAAGTAAAAAGAAACAGCGATCATTTTAGGAAATGAACAGTTGATAATCCCTATTATACGTCTTCATAATTTGGGCTAAAACTGGTTATGTTTTAAGCTACAAATAGATTCTACATTTCTAACTTCTCATTCGTTACTGTTTCCAAAAAAAAGCAAGAAACAAAAAAGGAAGGAAAGTTTATGTTCACATTGTCAGTGGGGAAATGTGTTTGCCAGTTTTATTATATGTCACTTTACCTTAAACGAACAAATTGTGTTTGTTTAAGTGTTTTTATGTCCTACTATACCTATTATCTAGTGCTATTTCGGTCAGCTAATCTATTAAGAAAAATTAACACAATGAAAAATATTTCTCTATCTCTCCATATAGGCGTAGTGAATAATTTGGTAGCCAAATATTAAACCACATGCTATAATTTTACTGATGTACATTCAGTATGGATGCATCATTGTGTGCCTAAGATATTGTTTTCGAAAGGTACAAGATTAGGAGTAGAGATAAATATCCTGATTGCAGTAAAGATAACAAAAAAAAGGAATTAGGCCTACTCTATCATGTGCAAAAGGTTTTAAAAAGAAATAAATCAACTTCAATGTAGAGCTACTGATTTCTAATACTTTTTTATTATCTTCAGTCTGTTTTTATAAGGCCAATATTTACTTTTACTTTTATGCACCTTCTATTTTATTTACCTGTTCTTTTTTTAATTACGAACTTTCAATTCACTGAAAGCTAAATTATTATTGAGACAATAATTCACTACAGTATACTGGCATTATAAACAGTATTCACTACCGTAAAATATTACTTACATCTTAAATGGTTGAGAAAAGAATTATGTTAAAATTCTGTTGATTTTATTGACAGAATGTATTAGCTACATCTAATGAAATAATAATTAAAAATAACGAATTATTCCTTTAGTTTTCCTTAATTCACTGTCATTTCTATTTTGTTCCTTACCGTATCAATTAACATTCACTACCAGAACTCAGTGTTTCAAAAGCTCATACCATAATCCTGTACTGTGATGTTTGCTTTGTTTTTGTTGTGGGAAATTTTTATTTTTGTATTTTGTCCAGGAAGTAATAGCATATATATATGAAATGAAATCGTATTTTACCAGACCAGAAATGAATACAGTTGTGAAATTCACAACCGTAACTGTTTCATCACTACCGTACAATAGGACTAAGAACTACAGGCTTACTTTCAATTCTAATGGTAGAAAAAGTCTTAACTTTAATAATTATAATCAGTTAATAAAACATTTAGCTACTCTAAACACTCCAAATTTCCATGTTGTTGAGCTTGTCATTTACCAAACTTAAGTTATTCAAGTACTAAATCACTACCAGTACAAGCAGTATTCACTACCGTAACATAGAACTAAGAACTATGCATAATTTTATTTCTAGTGATACAAAAACGACTTAACTTTAATGATTATATTCTGTTAATGTTATAGATTGAATGAATTGGTTTCAAATATAATGAAATAATATTTAAAAACAACAAATTATTAGTTTATTTTCTTTTAATCACTACCATCTCCATTTCGCTCACTACCGGAATTCTTTTCTCCAAACCTTATACCAAAATCGTCTACTGTGATGTTTAGTTTCGTTTTCTTGTTGTGAGAAAGTTTATTTTTGTGCTTTGTTCATTAAGTAATAACACATACGAAATAAAATGGTATTTGACCAGACCAGCAATGAATACAGCTGTAAAATTCACAACCGTAACTGATCCATCACTACCATGACCAAAACTGGGCAAAATATAGGGATGGTAGTGACACTATAAGGTAGGGAAAAAATGTTGGAAATCACGGAATTCTCAAAAACTGTCCGGAGCATTAAGTAGTCCTTTGACACATTAAAGCTTCCTAACATTTCCAATGTTTGTTCTTTAAACAAATTTCATGGTTTGAATCAGGAATTTCTACAGGCACCAATTACGGTTGTGAAAGGAATACAGATATTTGTCAACCTTTGAGTGTTCACTAATACATATTTTGAAAACGAGACGAATCTTTGCAAACTAAATGACGTCATCACGAAGGCAACATGTGAGCGCGCAATTTTATACATAAAAATACCATACTAGTACCATCTGTTGTCAGTATGATGCAACTTTCTCTTCCATTACGGTAGGGACCTGAAACCATGGGGACACGCCTACTTTTGATTGTAGCTTTTTATGTTATTGATTGTTGATTAAAACGACTGTAAAATATCAAAATAAAGAACAATTAACAGTTATTTTTTACAAAAACTTTATGAGTTATACTTCGTTTTCTGTAGTTGTTTAAACATTGAATTTCTTCCATGGGGACAGGGTAGGGTAGGGAAAATCGGCGTGTTTCTCACGCTGCCACAAATTCTTTAAAAGTGGAATCCACCTGTAAATGGCTGTAATCCAAGGGGAACATACAGATAAACATTAGTAACTAACTTTTTGGTAATAATTAGTAAAGAAGGCTGTGAAATATCGCCGGGACGCAAATTCTCGAAATAGCGCGTCCGAGCTCATATATGCTTTAAGAAGAATTCTGGTGTTCGATACTCAGCATTGGACACATTACTATCAGATAAGACTACTTTTGAATCATCTTAGAGCTGTCCTTTACTCAGCTGATGCATAATACTCCTTGGATTTCTTTAGTCATTTTCCAACCACTTGATGTGTTGTACTTACATTTTGTTTGTCTTCCATCTTCTTTTTCTTTAACCTCTGTTGTATTGTGTGGTGGCTGACTTATTAATGGTTGAGATGAAGGTTGAGGACCACGACGATCACCATGACGATGCTCTCGTTGGGGGAGAGGGGCGTCTAAAAACAGAACAATTTCAAGCATTTCAACATTAATATGGACAATGCTATTGCTGCTTCATACTTTTAACAAATCTCAGATGCACGGTTGAGATATGTGTGTACTGCAAAAATTTTACTGTAGTCTTAATTATATCAATAATAAATTTGAAAAACTTTGTATGACTCCTACGGTATTACTTCTCATTTTACTTATAAATGTGTTAATTCCCCATGGTGGAACTCAACATTTCTTACTACTTGGAGGCATGCATTTAAAAAAAAACATAATTATGTAGGGGCCTATATGAATTTGTTTTAATATGGTAGTACAAAAAAATACAAAATCCCAAGGTAGCATGTTTTATAAGATACTTTACCTAATTGCTGGTAGTACAGGCACGGTGGCAGGTCAATTTGCCTCCGTTAAATTTACCTCCGGTCAATTCGCCCCCATTTATTTCATCCCCGATAATTTTGCCCCCTATTTTTTTTATTATTTTTACTTTTCATTTTTTAGTTAGGTCAGACCGGATGAGATCAGGTTTGATCAGGTCAAGTTAGGTTAGATTAGACCAGGTCTGGTTAAGCTAGGTTAGTTCAGGTCAGCTTAGTTTATATTGTATTATATTAGGTTAGTTCAGGTCAGGTCCGTTACTGTGTCACATCAGATAAGGTTAGGTAAGGTCAGGTTCTAGCCAGGGAAGGCAAATGTATTAAATAATATGATATTTTAGTATCACAACACAACGAAAAGTAAAAAAAAGAAGAAAAAAATAGGGGGCGAAATTGTCGGGGACAAAATAAACGGGGGCAAATTTGGCAGGGGGTGAATTGGCCGGGGGCGAGTTGACCTAGAACCACAGGCACTGCTTCAAAATTTAGTAACAGATGGTAGTAACATGCTTTGAATTGTACAGGCAATCTTTCTAATAAAATTTAGTAACAGATGGTAGTAACATGCCTTTGAATTGTACAGGCAATCTTTCTAATCTTGTAACAGATTGAAAACTTTTAGGTTCTTTCCCAAAATTATTTAGGGGGCCTATAACTTTCCTTTCATTTCATGTTTGCATAAATTTTTAGTGGCATAAAACACTGTAATAATTTTGCCAGTACAGTAAGTATAATTTATGTTAATGTTAACTGTACAACTAAATAACTAATCAACTAGCGTATATTGTTTCAGTACTATTGTATATATGTGTAGGTCTATAGCCTATGTATGACAGACAAGCAGTACTTAGGTAGCCTAGCTTATACATTTTCATTATTTACATCATTCATTCAGTAACAGATGGCATTATATACTAATCATGTTCTTGTATGTTAAGAGGGGTAGACCACAAAAATTCAAGTAGATACTATTAAGTGGGTATTGCCTTTTCATTTTTCACTGAAAATTAGACGTGACTTTGTGCACCAATAACTTGGCAACGGAACAATATTTCTTGAAGCGGTTTTGAATTTGTACCTTAGAAAGACCGAAATTGATCCCACTTATGAATAGATTTTCAAAATTCCATTTCATTGATAAGTTACTTATCTTAAGAATTAAGCTATTTGTGGAAATTCGCGTTTTTCACTAATTTATTACGTGTTATTCACAATGCAGATGGAAAATCTACTCCCAAGTGGGAGTTCTTATTTCACTGCAGATTCAGAATCTATCACAAAATTGTTTTTATCACTGTTGGTGATCAAGATAATGACGACCAAAGTTTCCATGCTTCTGTAGATTTTGCTTTATCCTGGAGTGTATGTTGCCATGCATTGCCTTTACTGAACTGAATTTATATTTGCATCACTTATACATTACTTTCCAAAAAATCTACCCTTGTATTTTACTGTCTCTTACTTTTTGAATTGGTTTTTGGTGAGCAAAAAAAGGAAATAGGCCTACCCTCTTAAGGTAGGAAGGGAAGGAAGATATGGAAATTCATACATTTTACTATTCCAGCAAGCAGAAAGGGATTTTATATTAAATACATATCAATTATTTTAAGGATTCTCTCAACTTATAGTTAATATACTATAGGCCTTTAGAATGAATAAATATTTCTATCTGTAGAATAACCAACATTCATGTTATAAGGTCAATCAATTTTAGTTGAACCTACCGTACCAGATTCAGGGGTGGCCCCAGGATTTGCCCAACGGGGGTGCAAATGATGCCCAACGGGGGGGCTGTACTATAAATTAAATTTCATTAATATTTTACAACCGAATTTCCTTAATTTTGAATAGCTGTATACCAGAGATAGCTAACCTTAACAATCTTTACTGTATACCCTGTAATACTAACATGGAAGCACTAAATCAGACCTAACAGCTATAGCAGTGGCCGTAAGCATGAAAAGGTATTTTTAATGAAATTTTTTACTGTTTTCTAGTGCAGAATGTGCAGTTTTAATGAGTTTTTCTTCTTTTTCAATTTTTCTTTTAAAATCTCCGTTTGCTTGTCCGACGAGAATACTTTTTGTGTATCCAACATTAATAATACTAAGGAACTAAAGGAGATGCAGTAGCTGATGATGGGCGGCCGCATGGAAAATGTAAGGTAAACATGGCCGATAGAAGCGAGGGGGAATTTTTTTGACGTTTTTAGTGGAAAACGTGCAGCTTTAATGAGTTTTTCAAAAACAATTATCTTTTCCTTCTTAAATGTTCTGTTTGCTTGTCCAACAAAAATTGAAATTTTGCCCGATGGGGGAGGGGCTGTAGGCCTGTAGCCTCCCCTGTAGCGCCACCGCTGTTCAGATTCATATTTGATCAAGATACATACATGTATGTAACTTAAAGCAACCTTGAATATATTTAGAATGAACAGTATGCAATCTCGGATGTAATATTATTATGTAAACAAATAACGTACCGTACTGCTAACAATTTTTTTTTCAATTCATGCTGTTTTATTGGCCTAGCCTTACGACAATTATAAATTCCACCAATGCACGAATTATATGTAGCTACAAGGGGTTTCCCCTGCAGTAGGCATGTCCTTACCAAGAAAGGTTAAAAAGGGACCAAAACCAAGAAAATGACCACAATTGATCTGCAGATGGAAGGCCAGTCATTCCAAAACCGCTGTTAGCAACAGAAAAACCAACATGCAAAAAAAAAAACTTGAAAATTTTCATAAATCCTTCACATAAAACCAGCATGAAACACTTTTAGATTCTTTTTATCTGTACCTGTCCGTGTCTCATGCCTCTGCTGTTCCGCTGGATGCCTCTGCTCAACTGAATGTCTTTGATCACCCATATGTCTTGGTTCACCTCCATGTCTTAGTTGTTCACCCGACTGTCTCTGATCACCCATATGTCTCTGCTGCTCATTTGGATGTCTCTGCTGCTCACTTGAATGTCTCTGCTGCTCACTTGGATGCCTCTGCTGCTCACCTGGATGTCTCTGATCACCTGGATGCCTCTGATCACCCATATGTCTCTGATCATTCACATGTCTCTGATCTCCTGTATGTCGATTCTGTTCTACACCATTAACCTTGGGAGGTCCTATTAAAACATTAGGTTGTGCAGGATGATACTGCATATTATGTGGTATTCTTCTGTCTTGTGGTATTTGTGGTTGTGGGGAAGGTCTGGGTGAGGTTATGTTTTTGGTAGGTGGATGAGTAGAGGATCGTACCATTCGTGTTTGTTGGGTTGGGGGAGGGGGTTTCCTACGAGCAGGGGGAAGGTATTTACCACTTTCACCTGACAACGAACGCTCTTCATCGTCGTTTTCTAATTCTATGTGACTCTGATACGTTGTGTTGTTCTCAATTTCGTTTGCAATGCGAGCTGCCTGGGCTTCAGCCTCTCTAAACATACAAAAGAATAGCAATATATAAGCAAATGCTAGCAACAACTACGGCTGGTTAGGATAATTATATTGTCATTGTTAGTGTGAGTCATGTAGGTCCTAGCCTATATTATATATAAAAAAAAATCACTTTTATTGCAATATAATTTAAAATTGCTTTGAAATGTGTAACCATAAATTTTTCGATTGACTGAATCATAGTAGGCAATAGGCATCCTGAACCTAAAAATGTTTCAATGGATTTCAAAAATACTCTATGAAATTTCTAAATGTTAAAGTGGAGTTTGAGACAAACATATACAATTTACTTTTTTTTTTTTTTTTACTATAAATGGCTTTATCACTGTCACTCACAATATTATGCGTATTTATGTCCAGTCTCCTTAAAAAAATATAGCAAATTCTTTTCATGAATGAAAACATGGAAGAAATAGGTGGAAGAAGTACCAAAGTTCATGAATGGTGATTAAGTTAAGAACCAATATTACTTTACTTGCTACGAACTAAGACTGTCGATTTTTATTTTTGGAAACCTATCCGTTTTTGGTTAACCGATGTTTTCATGCCAAATGATAACAACTTTTTATAAGAATGTTGTACAAAGATGATTCATTATTGTTACAGTAATCCTGAAAAGTCATCTTTCAGACAATATACAACATGATGGGGTACATTAATTATTTCGTTGTGAAATCTTTACTTTCTATGGTGAAACAAAAGATGATAAAAGCTTTGAATCACAAATACAGTTAGTTGCTAAAAAAAGTAATATAAGCTACATGTCATAATAGTTTGAGAAAGACATGCTTAAACTCAATAAACTGAAAATAATATTGGAGGAGTCTTCGATTGAAAAGTTCTCCATTTTTCTTGTGCAATTAACCTGAAATATCTGATGCAAAACGAGACACAGACCTTCAGTGATAATAATTTCAAAGTCGTATTTTATACCCGATTGGCATAGGAAGATGATTCAAACTAAGGCTGTCAATCAGTTTCAAAAATCGGTTTTTCGAAAACGACTTAAATTTCAGAATTTAATATCTCGGTCAGTTTTGAAGATATTGAGACAAAACAAAAAGACGATCTATAGAAAACATCTGAATTGTCTAAAAAACTTTGTTTTAGCCTACAAAAATCCATTCACTACAAGGTTGTCTATGACAAAAAAAATCTGTCTATGAAAAAAACTAAAACCATTTTGGCTTCCTTCCGAAAGATACTCAGTCTCTACAGCTGCTGCTTTTGCTCACATGATCACATGAAAAGGGTGTTTCCAACTTTCCATAATACAGAAAGAAATATTTGGGCGCTAATAATTGAGATAAATATTTCTATGTATATATTTTTTCCGTGTAAAAACAAATTAAAAAAAATAATAATAATAATTCGCCGAAAACTGATCGGTTTTCGATTTCCCCAAAAAACGAGAATTGACAGCCTTAATTCAAACATATAATCCTGAAAACGGGATCTTTAAACTGTATATAACAGTGATCCTCAAATGCGGCCACGACATTTTGGTGCGAACCACTGAAAAA
>JAQFYR010000459.1:0-12806 GCA_034694985.1 Campodea silvestrii
TAATTTCATTTAATTGAGAAAACTCAACTGCTGACACGAATAAAAACTTTATTTACTCAGTTGTAATTGAAAACTCTGTGCAATTTTTGAACTTCTCGCTTTTCAATAGGGAATGTAATCGCACTCGTTATTCAGTAAAGCAAATGGTTTGGTTAACACACAGGGGTTACAGAAATACATGTCGTAATCTGGAAAGCTTATTTAGTATTAGTTTTACTTTAAGCTTTATCAAAATATGAATGCATCAGCAGTAGGAAATGTTGCGGCAGGATATACATTATATAGTATTATGATTTGTAAATATTTCGAACTGATACAAATAAAAACATTGCCATGAATTATTTCATATTATGTAAGTTTTATGGTAACTCTTAAAATATATAGAAGATTCCGCAATTCAAAATTTCGTACTTATAGCCTATAGAAAAACGGTTAGGACGAAGATGACATACTGTATATGTGAATTATCTGATGGGAATTTACTAATGAAAAAAAAAACTGAGACGAAGAAATCAAGAGCAATAAGACTGTAGAAAATAAAATAAGCGAACTCAAAGAAGTCTGGAAGTTCTCTAGAAGATAAAGCGGAAAAGTGGTCAATAGAAATGATATGGAACAGATTCGTGTCATTCGTGCCACTGTAGAGAAAACAAAGAACAGACTGGATGTAATCAACTCGAAAAAGTATCTGAATATAAAAGTCAATATTTTCATTTATGTAATGCAAGTTGCAGGTATAAAATTATCATACAAGGAACACGAAAATCAGAGGAAGCACCAAGTACAAAAAGTAAGCTGTTATACATTATTCGTTTAAACATAAGCGATGACTTGTACAAAATGCGAAGAAGAATAAAATGCAAACATAAAGTCTGAAATTTGCATAATGTTTTCAGAGACCCAGAATATTGTGGAATTCTTCATTGCAAATATTTAAAAGCCATAGCATCTTCCAACAACTCTGCAGAAATCAGCAGAATACCGTTGGCAGCTTGTGTACGGTAGTCACATTTGTTTGCCTCTAATGTTCATTGATAGAGCCTACCGTCGAATACTTTAGATTCGATTCTTAAAACCGACGTTCTCATCTTATTAATTTTCAATAAGTTGTGTTCATCTTATTAAATTCCAATAAGTTGTGCTCATCTTATTACTTTTCAATAAGTTCTCTGTTCCAAAAAAAAAAAAAAAAATCAATGCTGTAACTGACTTTTAACAGATGTTATCATTGTTTCAAATTATTTATCTTCAGGACTCCTTCTGAATTTCAATACCAAAATTTAACTTTTGAACCACATTTGGAATGGCCGGCTTAGGGGGTAAGAACAACTCCTGCCGAGATATTCACTAAAAAAATGTCAGAAATGTAAAGAAATGGCAGAAGGAATTTAAATCAATATTGATCACTTTTGTTATTTTTTATTTCAAATCATTTAATTTATTAGTTCATAATGCACCATTATATTGACATATTTTTGTTAAGGGATTTGATAAGAAATATATTACTTGCGTCTTCCACAAAGTTTTCTGCACAAAGATGAAACAGTCAATACAGAACGATGAATATCTTATTCACATTAGTAAATCCTTACTTTTCTTCTAAACTGCAGTATTGAAATAAATTTTGGAAAACTTTCAACGAAAAGCTACTTTTTTCCAAAGTTTCATATTATTTTATGTTCTATAACACACTAATGAGCGTCACGACTGAGGAAGGATTTAAAAATCATTCCACAGAAGGAATAATAAAGTGCTAAAAATAATTAGGAATTTTACAATTCGAGAAAGAAGTTCAAAAAGGTCACTGTGATATATGATCCATTTATTCATTGAAATTGAAACAATAAGACAGTCAAAATCTGTCTACACAGTTGTTACAGTATGCCCCGTACATTTGCTAACCTTTATGTCAGAAAATCAAACTGTTTTTCTATACTGTACACAGCACATAAACATCGTGGAACTTCTCAACATTAATGGGAAAATATTTAAGAAATGGGAAGACAATTTAGAGAATTCTGCTAAATATTTTGTAAAACTGCCACAAAATTGCATTGAAACTGCTACAAGCCTGAGACAAGACAACATTATATTTGTTCGAACTTCTATGCACGTTTTATTCGCGAGTTTGGTCCTCCTCAATTAGCGGCAACTGGACTTGTGCGTTTTTCGAATTGCAATATTTAGTAAGATATGGCAAAATATACATGCTCCTGGATTGTGAATCTAGTGATTATCGTCATGATTATATAACGAAAAAAAAAGAGAGAGAGAGACAGAAAACGCTGCAAAACAATCTTTAAAATATGTTCCAATAACTTCGAATAACTTACAACCCTTCCTATATGATTTGAGTAATTACGAACCGATACATATTCATTTTTCGTTATTATTTATTTTCACCACTTCCTCCAAAAGTTTGTTTCGAAACAATACGAAAGGCAAACAGAAGTTATAGTTGAGTATTTCGAATTGTTTGTTGCCTCTTTCCCAATATATACTGATAGGAATGGGACGATTTGGCGCGACAGCCTCGGCGCCGCCATTTGGACGCGTCCGTTTCGACGCCATTTTAAAAAAAGGACAATTCGGCGCTGAACTTTTTCGGCGCGGCCCATTTCGGCGCCATTTTTAAAAAATTGTGTTAATTTATTTTTAGGTAAGGTTAGGTAATATTTGGTAAGATAGGATTTGTTTATATCGAATCACTATTTAATGCTGATGACAAAATTGAAGCTGCTGTACCAAGTGCAGCATATAGTTATATGGGTTTGTGGAAATGAAAGCCCGGCAGTAACTAATACGAATTCTTATCATTATTCATTTTATGTAACAATTCAACTGGACAGATTTTAAAATTATTTTAGCAAGGTATGCTTTAGTGCAAAAATAAATGCACATGCCGAATTTCCCTAGCGCCGAATCGTTCCAGCGCCGAGTTGTCCGGCGTCGAATCGGCCGCGACGAAACGGTCGCACCGAATTGTTCTAGATCCTATACTGATTATTATTTTTACAGTGAACTATTATTTCCCTTAAATAGCGATAATTAAGGAAATGATAAAGGTTAGTATCCCAGTTCAGGTATATACAATGTTTGAATTTCTTTTTAACATTTTACTATTCTTTTCTCAATATACGGTTGTCCTCACTTGGTGTCGACTCTGACAGATTCCAGATAATGTACGGTATACATTTAGAAGCGGTCTGTCATGTCCTCCTTTATTAATATTATTATTATTTTATACAGATGATGATAAAATAAAAACTAAATATAGATCAATAGCCTAACTAAAATAAATAATTTAAAAGTATTCCTGCCTGATAGCCAGTTTGGCAGTTTCAGTCTTTGTGTATCTATAACAGTCATTCAGTATATATGCAAGAGTGCATTTATACTGTATATTGTAGTTTAGTGTAAGGCTTTACGTCTTTTTACAGTTTTCCTTAATTTTCATATATCCAAACACGAATACCATGTTTTCGTTCTGATAGCGCTATTTACTGTATTTTATTGCCGTAGAGACTAACTTTTCCCAGCAAATACGGATGAATGAACAGCTTCCAACGGCGAAAAGTTTATTCCAACGTTGTTATAGGATATGCTTTCTACCTCTAGAATGTAATGGATAATATGTAGATGCTACGAACCCCCTAAATCAAAAAGGCTACAAGGGGAAAATAAACTTCCACATTTTAAAATATATGTTTTTTGGTATTCGAAAAGAAAAAGTTTCATTATTTCTTAAGTGATCCAGTATTCGATCAATGAAGCTGATGTATTCATTGCTTGCATAACTCCGCATTCGATTTGTATTACTTTCGAATGACTTCACAAATCTTTCCAAGAGGAATTCTGTTTGTGATCAGTGGAAGGTGGAGATAGAATGCAAACTATGGAACATGCACACAACATGTTATATGTTTACATAAGGGTTATAAAATATTCAATCTTTAAATCAGCTTATATTTGCAGCACTTGGTATGAAACCAATAGAAGAAAATTATTTTAGATTTCACTGAGAAATGAAATAACTGGCATCATGAATAAATGATTAAATATTGTTGATGTTATAGCTTATTTAAAATCCGTGCAATGTGACTACTGGTATTTGCATGGTGAGGAAAATTTATGACTCGTCGCCGAAGTGTAACGAGGGAGGAATTTTTCACTTCATTGTCATAAAGAGCAGCTCTCTTTAGGTACATTACTGAAATTTTGCAAAGTTTGAAGTATTTTGATATTTTGCTGTTTTATATATGCATAGAGTCAACATTAAAGGCGGGGATTGAAACCCCTAGCAATATCTTCCTGTGTATGTCACTGGATTTACTGATCATTTTACTTCCTTGGGATCGTTTATAAATGACGTCATTACTTTTTTCTCCGTGCTGACATCTTCCCTCTCCCTTTTGTCATCAAGTTATAATTTCGGTGACATCACCTTAACTTACATAATCAAACATGTTACCCCCCTCTTTCTCAAAGTCAGAAGGAAGTAGAAACATATTTGATTATTTTTTTACACTAAATCACTAATTTTTCCGACGGTTTGTGTGCAAATTTGTTAATATCCTACAACTGAAATTCTTGAGATTTTTGCTTTTATTCCTTGAGGTCTTGTCAAATTTTTAAATACAATATCTTAAAGGAAATATTAAATATGTAATACCTAATGAATAATACCATTTAATATTTAGACCTTTCCCCTGTGACATCAATTATTTTATACATGTTCCCTCCCTCGCTACTGATGAAGAGACCCTCCATAAAAATGATGTGAATAATATTTTATAAGTAAGAAAAGAACAAGACTTCCAAACGACTTCGGAAAGGGATTTTTCAAGAAGGTTTATTGCAAACGAAATGAACGAGCAGAAAATTGCTTTAATAATAACATACCCAGGGGTTACGCCAAGAATTGTCCGACGGGGGGGCTGTAATCTAAATTATACTATATTAATATAAAACTGTACAACGCATATTGTTTTTAAATATTGAATAACTGTATATCCACTGCTACTAATCCGAAAGCACAAAAGCAGCTCCATCAGCTAGCGATGGTCGGAATTAATGGCATTCGAAACAATTATAGTAAAGTAAAACCCTGCCCGAGCGAAGCGAGATCGAAAAATTTCTCATTTCGCAGTGCGAAATGTGACGTTTTGACGGGTTTTTCTTCTTTTCTTCCATTTTCAAGTTTGTAAATCTCATTTGCTTCCCCGACGAGAATAAATTGCGTGCACCCACCATTTATAATACGAGGACACTGAAGGAGATCCAACCCAGCGGTGGGCGGTAGCAAAACAATAGAAGGAAACTAAGGTTTTACGTTTTTGTTAGAAAATGTGAAGTTTTAATATGAGTTTTTATTATTTTATTCCGATTTCCTTCTTAAATTTTCAATTCGCTTGCCCGACGAAATGTAAAATTTGCCTGACGGAGGGGGGGGCAGGAGCCCCCCTCTTAACGCCGCCCCTGAACATACCCAAATCTAAGCAGTGTAGCAAGAAGAAATCTACAGTAAATTGCACAAATAGTCAAATTTTTTTTTTTATTTATTTTTTTTTTTTTCCAAGCTAATCTCAATTACTCAATTCAGCGATTTAAGTATTGCGTTTGTTTCAATAATTCAAGGCTATACTTTTGGAATTTCCTGTGTAATTTAAAAAAAAATAGAATGGATCTGATGAAAAATTGTGTTTTAAAGTTCATTTATAAAGGTTTTTTTTTAAGTCTTTCGGTATTGTATTTTTCTTTCAGTTTAATACATAATGAATGAAAACAAGCCAACATATATTATGTTAGTTTTGAATGCATAATATAACGATTCATTAAAGTAATTATGACCTGAAACACAGTTTATTCTTTCAAAATTTAAAGATTATCGCTTATTTTCTTATTTTTCTAATCACGAAATGGAGTTTTTTTTTCTCTGACATAAAACACTACCGTACATATAACATAATAACATACTTGTAGTAGCTATAACAATTCATTTAGAAGGGAAAGTAGATATGAGTAAGAAAGAACGCGGAAGGATTAAACTGACAACTGTCATAATACATTGTGCTAACATATATAGTTCATTCCTAAATAAATATAAGAGAAAAACCAGACATACAAATATAACATGCAATTAAATGTTAAGCTCGAGTCCAATCTAGATAAACATGCAGCTGTTCTAACTTCTAACAATTACTTCAAATTTTCATGCATTACATCAACATCATACATATATTTATTAGCACATTGCTTAGTCTTGACATTCGTGTAGTATAAAATCTTGAGTGATATTCTACAGTATAGAGAGCTAGTGATCGAAAAAAATTCTTTGCTACGGGTGTTGACAGTTTTCTGAACATGCTTTGAGCTATGTAATATGTTGTTACAGATATCGCTTTGTGTAACTTTAGCAAAGTACAACAAGTCTTCAGTAACTCTAAAATATTCAACAGTGTGAATAAAAAATAATTTGCACAGTTCATTGTAGTTGAGTTCCAGTCAACTTATAATTTTATGATGCGTAAAGAACTAACGATTAGGTGCTTTTAATTGCAGATATAATTATATATTGAGTATATATAATTATGATTATATCCGGTATAGGACTTGCAACAATGTACTCTCTCCCATAGCATTCATAAATATTCCTCTTCACTGCCTTTACATAATATTGATATCAAAAACCCGAAAAACTCCGAGAAATGAAAGGGTATTAAAATAGTAATTGTATATACAGGTCTTAAATGAAATCGAATATACAACCATACAAACTTACAACCAATAGTACATTATTGTAGCACCTACAGTAGTCTGTATGGTTTAATATACTCGTATTCAGCCGATACAGTATAAACACCTTGCTGTATCAACTTTGCCATAACTTTATCATTTGAGAAACTCCTATACAATTCCTGCTCTGACAAGTTCATTAATTATAAATTTACAGTAATTCATGAGCTCCTGTGTCAGAGAAAATATTCTTGGAGCATAACGCGCTGTGCAGAACATATTTATCGAATTTCTTATCATGATTATAGTCGTTATTTCACTTAAAATACAACAGAAGATACAAACTTTCGTAAAACAAGATAAATATGAAGTAGAATAGAAGTATTTCTTATTAACGAATGAAAATTTTAAGACTGCATCAAAAACATTCATTTCCAATATATTTTTGAGAATGTTTCTTTCCTTAAGATTAAAGGTTGTTGTATGTTATCTTACAAGAGCTCAATTTCTTTCCCACTTGAGATAGTTTAGATTACTTTGGCATTGGCCCAGTGTAAACTAGAACTCTTTGATGCAAGAATGTTTAGCAATTCAGGTTCCTTATAGCACACTCAAGATAACCCATCTTTATGTATTTGGAGTAAAGTCATCCATCGACACTAAATATTTTACGAATAGTATATATCAAGTACCCGGTATAACATTCCAAAATTTTGACTGTTCGTTTTAAATTGAACTAATAAAATGTGAATAATTTGAATGCAAATTATAGTGATTTGAACTGGCAGAAGTCATTTCGTTGAATTGGAGCATTAAATTGTGATATTCGGAATTTAAATATGCAAAAATGATTGAATCTTACTGAAAACTACGAATTTTTCACATTTTTCAGTACGACTTAACCACAAAATTGTAAAAGATACCTCTTATTTTTATTTTTTTAGAAAGTGCTAGAAAGTTTCTTAGTATAGCACCATTATAAACTTTCCGCAGTTATAAGCTTTAGTTACTTTTCTATTGATATATACGTTTGTAGATACAACTAATACTTAAAATCAGGAGTGGTCACTACTTTTAAAAATGCAGGTACAAATTACATTTTACGTAATGCTGTTTGTAACCTATTCGCTGTTTCGGTACATCCTGATTTATAATTCGATGTAGCGATGACAAATTAACAGCAAAACTACTATTTTTAACAATGCTCTCTATACACTCCTTGAAGTTTAAAATATAGAAGCTTTCTGAACATTACTGATGGCCTCATCATGAATTCGTATACTACATACAA
This sequence comes from Campodea silvestrii, assembly GCA_034694985.1. Lineage (NCBI taxonomy): Eukaryota > Metazoa > Arthropoda > Diplura > Rhabdura > Campodeidae > Campodea > Campodea silvestrii. The sequence continues at coordinate 8,027 of JAQFYR010000459.1, forward strand.
CATTACTCATGATACTAAAGAACTCTTTTTCCTATACAATTTATATAAGACACTCTATTTTATTCATATAGAAATATATATTTTGAACAATACTGTGTTATACTATGCGTTTATATACGCTAGCTCACCAAATAAATAATTATTTTTCGAATGGTGTTCTTATTGTTTTTATGAGTTATAAAATGAAATGAAACAGAGTGGGGTGTCGTTGAAACTTTGATTATATAGTAGGTTTCATCACCAAATAAATATCTACTTATATTTTCTAATTTCACATTGCTGGAGTAACTTTCAATTTTCATAATATATTGTATATTTTAACCAGCAGTTCTATTTATGAAAATGTAACAATATTGTTATTTAATGGTGCGAGAGAAAATATAATTTTTAGTAAACTTTCATAGAAAGTGGTTATTGTGTAAAATGTGACATTAACGGAGATATTAGTTTCTTAACATTAAATAAGAAAATCGGATCTACCATTTTTTCTGGATAGCAGTCAGTATAACGGCGGCAGAACAATGGAAGATGTTACACTTGCGTCACCTTTATTTCAAGATCCACAAAAATTTAAAAGTAAATTTTCTGTTAGTGTGATATTATTATAGAAATAATTTTGTTGTGTTTCTTGACACTACATTGCACGTTCACTGAGTTTATTGTGAGTTCTAATTCTAAACAAATATAAAGTACGTTCTCAGTAATTCATAAATCATTTCTATTCAGTCCCGAAGGACCCTGCATGGAATTCTTACCCAGGATCCCGTACATTATTAAGCCGATCTTGGGCAAGTAGTCACGCGCACACTCAGTACACTTATGGAGAAAATTAGAAGAGCTTAGAAATTGTGTATTTTAATATATTTTGAATTGATCCTTCTTCCTTAATCTTTAATTAAGTCTGCTTGAATCTTTCTAGGTTAAGGACAATCTTTCATTTTGAGGAGTGGTATAATATAAAATTTTCCCCAGTAATTGACCTAGACAAAATTACATAATAGAATTTCACCCTGGCTCAAAATTTTAATGAAGAAGCAGAACGGTTTTCTCCGCATTATATAACTTACTTCTTGAAGCACTGCTTTTCATTTTAAAGACAAGGTTAACCCCATTAAGAAGTCTTGTTGAATTGAAGAAAATGTAAATAATTACAAACCTCTATTTCTGTTCTGGGAACCCAAACAGACGAGTCTTAAAGTGTATTAGAATGGTTTGTAAAAATTTTCAGGTATATGGTTTGCAAAATTACACTATTGTAAGAATAGTTCTGTGAGGGAGTTATACAGTCAGAAACTGTTTTACCAATTTCGTGAGGATGTTTATCGACAGCGGAAGATTTATAATCATACTATACATACAATAATTAAATGGAATTCTTGGAAGAGTCTGGATCTCATACAAATTAATGAATTTTTGAAGCCTGACAGTCTCTTGTGTCTATTAATCAAGAATATATTTTTAGTTCTGCTATTTATTAAATTATCAAAGACCATCGATGTTTCAGCAATTTTCACTATACTACGTTTAGGTCAAAATAACCGAAGATTTGCTTAACATTCTTTTGCTGGTAAAATGTAGACGTACTTTCAACAAAACCGACACTTGTTTAATGAACTAAAACTATGCTTCTTCTATTTCTGTTATGCAAATATTTCCATACTTACAACAATTGATTTCTGCTTGGATTATACTGTAGTTCTTTTTAAGATATTTTACACGTTAGATAAATTTTATTACGTAAAGTTGAAAATTTGTTGGTATAATTAATTGTGCGCATTTAAAAACTGTTAGAAACATCACGATTAAACATATAACTGATCTAGAACTAATGAGTTTGTATTAGTGTTGATATTCTCCCTCGGGTCACGGAAAAGTCCCTACGTGGAAAAATCCCTACAAAAGGAATAATCCCTGCAAAAAGTAATTCCCTGTTTTGAAACAGCCCTACACTGAATACTCCGAACCACAATTTATTTAGGGTTAATTCAGTACACGTAACATGCAATACCCCTACGTGTAACTACACCTACTTAACATCGAAGGAATAATCCCCACAATATTTTTTTTAAATAATGTTTCCACATGCATCAGTTGCCGGATATTTATATACGGTGCGTTAACCTTTTTAATATGGTAGATCAGGTTAGACTGGTTTTGGTCAGGTTAGGTCAGATTAGATTAGATTAGGTTAGGTCAGGTTAGATCAGATTAGGTCAGTTAGGTTAGGTTAGGTCAGGTCAGGTTAGGTCAAGTTAGGTTAAGTCACGTTAAGTTAGGTTAAGGTAGATTAGGGTCCTGATTTTGCGTCATCCGGGTAGAGTAGAATTGCATTCGGAATAAAATGAAACAACTACAATGTTAAATGCTACTCTGTCAGTGTGAACTGGGCCTACGCACTCAGTTTGCTCGAACAGCTAGTAGTATAATATGGATCACGAAATATTTTGTAGGGGTAGTTCGGGTGGTCAACAAACTAGGAATAAATAAAAATAGGGACATTTCATAACCTTACTATGGAATTATTCCTACAAGAAAATCTACATTTTAGGGGTTATTCAGCGTAGTGCTTTTTCCAGTCATGTGAAAATTTCGTGTAGGGATTATTCCGCGTAGGGCTTTTTCCAACACACAGTTTTCCCTAACGCCCTTTAGGGTTCCAGGAAACATTAAAACAAATTTCGGCGGCTGGTATGGAAATGATAATAAAACTTAGCTGGATTTAATTAGATCAAGTAAGGTTTCATATGTTGCCGGCAGTTTAAATGGTATGACGCAACGGTTCAACCGAGGGTTCAACTTACATGATCACAGGCTTCAAAGGTGAACATTTACGGTTGAGGATCACAAAAAATAAATTAAACGACTATTATAGATGTCAAAACCAAAATTTTACAACGTTGAAGCTGGCCAGATATAGCGAAGATCTTGCCTTAAGAGATCGCATATTTGAAGATCCCAACATTAATTTTTAGACTATTATAGATATTGAAATTGTATTTGTCAGGATCGTACATTTGATCTAGGGAAAAATATCTGGAACTTCAGTTACATTGTACCGTTTCAAGGGTTAAAAACGCCCTGAAAGCGTTTCTTTTTAGATCATTGATTTTTCGTGCTGGCCAATGATGTAGAAAATATCACGCAATACTGGATTAATTTAATATTAAGGGCTGTTAAGGGACCCTGTAGAAAGTAAATGGCAGTGACTATTAAAATAATTCAGCTGGATTTGACAGATGTGTGCATCCAGTGCACAGATCCAGTCATTTAAGAAGAGGAAATGCAGGAATTTACTTTAGTGTTGGAGGCTCTCGCAGTACCAAAGCTTCAAAAGCCCCAATACTGAACTTTTGTCAGCATTGAAGATATTGCAGCCGAAACCACTCGGGATTTTCTGGCTGAACCAGAAGAGATTGTACAAATAGTTAATTTGTCTAACAGTCGTAAACGCCACAAAAACTGAATTCCTCTAACTGGTATAGGATGACGTACTACATATACTGCAGAGAGAGTTAGTGGATTACAGTGCTACCTTGTCTAAAGAAGATCGAATACTTTAGAGTCCAGTTGTTTTTATAACAAATCACCTTGAAAAGTAATATAATTTAAGAATCTTTATTGGTTATAGTTATATTGTGATAATGGAACAACAATTTTAATGAATTGGCTAATTTAATACTGAAGTCTCAGTTTTAATATGTACTGTATAGGTCGCCCAAACTTCAAGTACAAATAACATTAATTAATATTAACACTGAATATTACAGTACACGTGGGATCCAGCAGTAGAGTGTTTTACCAGTCTTAATCCCTTAGGGGACTACCTTCTCCTAATCAATTCAAGTACAGCTCCTGCATAAGTAGGATACTTAGAATTAATATTGACACTGAATATTAAGAATCGAAAGTTTCAAGCATGGCCATCTTCCGTAAATACCACCTTTGAGCTCTTGATGTTTGTCTGGCCAGCGTGATGTAGTGGTTAGTACCTGTGATGTAGTGGTTAGTACGAGTTGAAAGCCCAGTATTAAAGGTTTAATACTACAGCTGTGCTAGTGCTGTGACTGATCAGTTCTGAAGGGACGAAACCGTGATTACATAGTTACATACCGAACCTTCCCATACCAATATTGCATACAGCATATAATGTACTGTAGGTGACTTGTTAATGGTGGTAAAATGGTTAATGGTGGTAAAATACCTATCTGCTAGATCCTTTCAAACTCTAATATTCAGTACAACATTTGGAAGATGTATTTGATATTTTTATTGTCAGTGGTATTCACTAAGTTCTGAGCTGTATGTCAACGCCCTAGGAATATTATATGGCTGCTGCGTACTTAAACTTCAAAGAACATTATTTTTTAGGGAATTTTTGAGAAATTTATTAATTTATTTCACATCCCAGGATTTCTAATCTGCCGGATATAAACCTCATGAAGTGAACAATTATTTGCATGTCATACTACTTTCAAATTCGAATTGAACAAAATTTTGGGTTTTTTATTATTTTTTTTTTAAAATTCAAAGGTTCAATTATTGGGTATACGTAATACCACTGCCTCCTTTATTATTAGAGGCAGTGGTAATACATAGATTTTTTTTCAAATATTTCTCTTATAATACCTGTATGTTCTAAAATCAACTAATGCAAACAATCCGAATAAACTGCAAATTGCACGCCCTACTAATTAACATTAAAACATTTAACATTCTACCTTTGGTGTAAAATTCTACGACTTCGACGTTCGACTTTGAACGTTCGACTATCGACATTTTT
>JAQFYR010000460.1:0-12804 GCA_034694985.1 Campodea silvestrii
TCCTGATGAACAGTTATGTGCCAAGAAACCAAATCTTCATAAAAACTACTTCGACTCCTTCGAACCTCATACCACCCTGAAACTTGGAGTATCATCCTTTTTTCCCTCTTCTTATTAACGTCTCACGACGACAGAATTTCTTTTTCACGGGTTGCTTAAAGTCGTGAAAAATTGTGGGAACTTACGGATCAGGTGGTAAAAATGCTCATTTGTAACTGCCTCAATAGAGTAAGAGTTGCAAATCGATTTTTAACACCTCCACAAGCACAAAAAGACAACATTTTAAGACTTTTTTTCTCTTCACAGAAACGTGCTTGTACTATGCTGAAGATGAATGTCATGTAGATGTAACGGGTAACTTAATGGAATTATGTTTTCATTTGCTAGAAGATATCAGAATCTCAGAAGTGCTGTGAGAGTTCGTGTTTGAATAGATAGTTGAGGGTACGTTAGGTTCTCAATTGATTTGATATGAGCGAATGAAATCAAATTAATGTTCTAAATTTGTTACAATCATGTTTTAATATAAAATACATGTATTATCACTTACGACGTTTGGCTCTGGTATACAAAAGATCCTTGTTGAGTTGATAGAATGATAAAATATATTTCGAATAAAATGACCAAAATTAAATAATAATATCGTAGGTTATATGGTATATCCTAGACACAAAGTATTACCAGAACCCGAAATAAATGACATTGTTAATAATTTCAAATGGACAAACGGGGATAATATTCAATTAAATATTGATAGTACTTTTACGCCTAAAAGCACTATAAAAGCACTTCTAAGGGGTAAAAGCACTATCGATATTTAATTGACATTGTTAATATTATTTTACTTGAATAAATGCAAACAATATAATCAATTAACATTGGTTGTGCTTTTGTATATCTTTCTGGTCACGGGTTCAGAAGGTCGTGAGTTCAAGTTCCAGCATATATAGACTCACAAGTTTCACCAATACTTTGTTAAAAAATTCCTGGATTTTAAAGAGAAAAAAGCACGAACAATCATTTTACCTATGTATATATTTCTCTCTGCGGTGGATGATTATAATTATTGTAAAAATAAAAGTGATAGTATAATTATACTTAGTCTACAATCATAACAATGTACTGGATTTATCCGATGCTAAAATTTAAATACGACGGGATCATCGTGGTATATTTATTACCAATTTAGGTTTAATTTCATGTGGCATGACAAAAAGTGTGTTCATCTATATGCTGAAACTGAGAGCAATATTCAATTATAATACAGTACACATAGTGTTTACTATAATATTGCACTTCGCCAGCTAATGTTGGTTTGTTGATACAAAAATACCACCACCCAGTGTACGTACATGTACGTCAGTTTTTGCACCCGGATAAGGGTACTCACCGTGTAATTATACTTGCACACCCTCATATATTAAAACTTAAAATAATTATAAATACAATATATCTTTCTATCTTATTTTCATCGATTTCTTCCTTCATAATGTGTTTTGTTTCTTTTGTAGCACATATAAATGCTTTGTATTGAGCAAAGTTTCAATTTTCATTCTTCTACGATCACGTTTTCTGTTTGGGAGGGCCGTTAGATAAAAGAACAAGCTAACAACTACCACGAAATTAATCACCACACGCCACTACAAGATCATGTACTCACAAATATTATACTTAAACATTAACAGGTTTATCCCACAATGTTTATTGTTTCAAATTGGTTAAACAAATACAATAATTCTTCCAGTAATAGAATTAATTAACAGAGTCAGAGCAATGGAAAAGTTCGCAATTATAATTTAGAAGCACATAAAAAATAGTAAAAAGAATCTTAATGGATTTATTCACTTACCGTACCATATTGCAAAAAGATTCGTTTCACCTCTAAATTATATCAAAGTTGTCTCTTGGTTTCGAAATAACATCAAAAATATAATTATTCACTGCTGGGTACAACATGTAATAAAGGTTTATAATTTAATAATAAGTACTCTTGTCTGATGTATACTTTTTTGTTTCCAATGAACAAGATATAGCTTGTATATTTTATCGAAAGCTTTTGATTTTTTTTTTCTAATTTTATTTAGGGATAACACAGTTACCGTATAAACTCTGTTTTATTCAGCGCCGTAGCGTAGGGCCCGCTGGGTTCGCAATGCAGGGGGCACTTTAGGGGGCCCGTCGACATTAAGGAAAACAGAGTTTTTAACATTTGTAAAGCTTACATAATTTCGAAGCAGTCGACCATCGCGTATTTAATGCAAAATACATCGCGATTCGCGAATGTCAGAAAACATGAGCGTCCACAGGTCATCTTTGTAATCTCTCCTGAGTTTTTATCTGGTTATCAAAAAATACAACAAAAATAGGGTAGTAAAGTATAAAATTTCCAAAATTTCAGTGATATTGGTATTTTTAATCATAAAAAACTTGTTTTCCGTACTCGTGGTTTATAGGGAAACCCGCACAGATTTCTTGCGGGAGGGCCCAAAATTTGACGTTACGATACCGTACCGGTTTTATTATATGGTAATTGCCGAAAAAGATCTATGTTATGGCTTGCGGTAGCTATCGTAATTAACTATTACAGTAAGCCGTACGTTTTTGATGTTTTGAGACACAATTATACCTTTGCTAACCGAATGATAAAGTTGCGACATTACTTGAGGAATGATAAATGTTTATTGCCACGTTCATAAATGGATGGGGCTGAAGGGTTATTGTAATTTCAATTGAAACATTGAGATCCATAAAATTGATTTTCGAATTTCGTTAATACCATAATATTCTAAGACCAAAAAATTCTCAATCTTAATTATTATTTCTTAAAATTGCACAGTCCACATAATTGATGGAATAAATTTCACGAATTAATAATGAAATATGATATTTTGACAAAATGAAACTTTCGAACACAATTTCTTTTAGAAATTAAAGAACTATATTATTAATTTAACACATTCATATCAATATTCAGAATCACGTACAATGCAGCTATGTAATAACTGACTCGGTACCATCCACCTTGCTTTTTTCCCCTCTCAGCGCAGCAATTTTATTTGCTATTTAAAGAATATATTCTTTTAAAAAGTACAACCTGCATAAAACAAATTAAACCTCTCGTTCATTATTCGCATGCAAGTAATTAAATTTAAATGTACCATTTGCCAATACAGACGCTTCTTTACCGATGCACCTGACTGCAAGAACGGTATTGGTGTCTGCAAATAGCACCACAGCGGTCTGGAGTTTCATCCAACTGCCCAGCCCACTTCTATTTTTTACACTTTTTGTCCTCCAAGGCATTCTGTTATGATGAAAAAGCTATGAAATATCAAAATCTCCCTTCAGCTGCCGGATATAGACTTTTTTCGCTAACAGTTCTTAAGACAGGTGATGGGTGACAACATCTTTGCATTGATCTGTGATGAGCACAGATCTGTACAATGATAAATGGGGCAAAGAAAAGTCTAGAGAAACGTCTTAATTCTCTTAAACGAAGTAATTCCGAATATGCTAATTTAATCACAGTGGAATTAAATATTAGTTTTGAATCAAATATTAGCTACCTTTGGAAAAAGAGAACTTCCTTCGAAATAAATACAGTAGCATTAATATATTGTAACCAAAATTCAAAAGTATTTTTATGAAGAGTATCTAACTACAGATATTGGAAAACCTGTGGGATCGATTGATTTTCATTGCTTCAATTATATCCTTCACGTTCTCTGTGATTTATTTTATTTAGATTAAAACTTTCATGCACTGTCTAAGTAATATAAGCGTAAATCCAGAATTTGGTGAGTTTACTGTTGCTACATTTAAAGAATTATAGAGGTTTCAAAACTTTTCATCTTAAAAAAGTTTTTAGGATTTTTCTATTGAAAGCGTAGAATTTTGAAATTCAAATGCTTCTAATGAAAGTGTAGCCTACATATTAGTAAACTGGAATTATTATTATCACTACAGTAAAAATGTTCTATTGTAATACTGTAGGTCCTACTCGCATAATATATATTCAAAATAAATTATTTCTTCTATTACCTCGTATTGGATATGCAGATATCTTCATTGAAAATTATCATCTAATCTTCATAAAATGGAAGAAGAACTCCGAAATCAGCAGTAAATAGTGTTTTTGATAAATAAAGACAGTCAGTGTAGCTGATTATTCCTATTAAGAAACTTATTTTTTATGGAAGAGCAGAAAGCGATAGCTGCAAAATTACTTCATTCCTGAAAGTGATGTTACACAAAACATCTACAGAACCATAAGAGCCCAATTTTATTGTGTTTCTCGAAATCTGAAACTTGCCGGAGTGATGGAGCCCAACATAATTTAAGTTTTTGGACTTACTAGAAAACGTCGTTGCATTCGATCGGATGTTGTTAGATTTTGTGTGAACAGTTAAGATCGATATAAGTGTTTAGGATATTGGATAAAAAAAATGTCACAAGTACTGCATAGTTATTTTAATATATAATACTGACAGCTGTAACCTAAGTTATACTTATTATTTCCTTGGTGATTGGAAATTCCTGTTGAATCTTCCTCTGACAGGAAAAATGGAAATTTACTTCAAATCCAGTGAATTTTACCGTAAATTCTATTAAATGAGTAATTCCATAAAAAATCGTGAAGTAAACCACAATTTCAGTGAGAATTTTTGAATTTAAACAACTACAATTTTTTTGCCTTGCATTGAAATTCATTGGAAATAAAAAAAGAAAAAAAAAAAAGAGTGCAAAAACAAAGTATCGTTTCTCCTCGCTGTCTCGCTGGATCAATATTTAATGACTATATGACTTTGATATTCAGATTATGGAATAGGAAGAAAATAGAGAACATAATAATTCACTTTTAATTTATAATGAAGATACATCGTAGATCGTATCTTTAGACGAGTTAAGTTCTCTATATTTAAAACTGCCAGAGAAACTACAACTCCTTATGGAAATAAGCCTTATTAAACCACCCGTTATGTATTACTTGCCACCATATTACATAATTTTCTGATTTTTCCACATTACTCCTCTCTTTTTCATCTGCAGTCCGGTAAACTGCTTTGCGTTTATGGATTATTCATTACTTATTCCGATGTCTCTAGCTGATTGCCACAGCACCTGCACAATATTTCCTCTGTTTGTGGTACTACCACACATTTCAAATAATTACTACAACACTATATGTGGTATATTAAGTTTTTTTTATTGCTGTTCAAAATACATAAAGAATGATGAGGTGCGCGCCTATTGGCTAACGTGATGCCGAAGCTTTATGAGCTCAGGTGCTTTATGAATATTTTCATCATTATAATGTGGTCTGTTGTATATGTTGGTAATCAGTTGATTTATGGGATTATAAAGTATGGTTTAAGAATAGATTATTAGGATTATTTAAATGTGTATAGTTTGTGTAACAGTTCTTTAAAAGGTTCTGCTTTTACTCTCTGAAATACTAATTATATACATTTTAAATAGCGTATCGTCCATTAAAATTTTACAAATTTTTAATTCTAGTTTTGGTTCACTTTATTTAATTCATTTTGTAAAAAAAAATCATTGAATTGTAATGCCGCACAAAAATAATTACAAACCAGCACCTGTAAGTCACATAAATGACATCACAGTAAGATTGCGTTATATATTTTTACTCATTTTGAAAGAAAATTCTTCCAAAACTTCACTTTGATTTGACCACCCATCCAAAAATGTTAAAAAAATAATAGTAAAAAAACTGAAGTTTGATAATTATTTAATAATTCATCATGTCTAACGTTATTTGTATTTGTAAAACCCATAGCGGAAGCAGATACGTTCGAGCTTAATATCCCAAAGCCTTTCTTCTCCGTATGCATATAATAGAATCCGAAGAAAAAGGTGATGCATGAAAAACTGTTCATTACAGAAAACAAAGTCTTCCTAACGGGTAAGTGCTCTGAGTTAGTTGCTCTGAAAACACCTCGTCAGCATGATATTCATCTTTTTGTTTTTATAATAAAAATGATAGTGTCTGTTAATACCGAAACTAATCTCTGCTTTCCTTGCCAACATAGTAAGCAATTAAGGGAGGATTGGGTTATCATTTCTCACTATCTGGATATTATCTCAGAAGAAAAGATTCTACATGAAGTGGCGGTGTCAGTATGAGATGCGGGTTTTTGTTTTGTTTGAGTAAACCATTTCTCAACTTTTTCCGTTGTCAGAGCATTTGAGTGATATATCTGGACGTAAATGAGAAAAGTATTTATGAAAAATGTAATGTATGTGTTTATATTGATTCACTCGGGTTAGATAGTCAAATGTTTCTGGTATAGCATTTCCTACTTGAGTGGTTCAGAAAATTACGATGAGGGTATATCTTCCTGGAAAGCGCAAGACTTCATATTGTGGTGTCGTCATTTATCAATGCCATGATCAGTTTCATCGAACAGATGTATTTTGTAGAGTAACATGCATGCGAATGTGCATATTAACTTATTATAATTATGATAAAGTTAGGTAATTTTAATTTTTTTTAGTCCACCAACCCTGATAGAAAATCTAGAAATACATTATAAATTTCACATAAATACAGAGGTGATGCCGCAATAATAAATTAAATGATTTCACATTAGAATGGATCACTTGGGAATTTAAGAATGGTCACGATTTGTACGAATTCATCCGCTGACAGGTCAGATGTTACACTGTTAACGGTGAAACTGCAGTAGCCAGAAGTAAAAACTCCGTGCAAAGCAGGCTTATTGTTGTGCTTGTTTTCGTGAACATTCCACTCTGTATTCTCTTCATATCGTAGTATGAATCATAACAATCTTTATGTAACATCCCCGTTTAGAAATACTGTCTACTCCAATTTCATGCTCAGACTCCTCACACCCGTCGCGACTGAGATTCAACACCTTCAAAAAAACTGGAATAATGCACCTTATAATTAACTAAATGATCCGGTAGCAACACTAAAAATCAACACAAATATTAAAAAGTGCACTAAATTACCATTTTTTGTCCATTTTGTGTAAACAATTTAAGAATGTAGGTCAGAATATTTTGGATGATAAGAGAATTTTATTGGTTTTGGGTATTTTTATAACGGGTTTTGATAAAAATGCAGGGAAAAAACTTAATTGATATTGAGGAAGGCGCCGTTAAGTTATTTTTGTGGGTTTGTGGTAGAAATTGAGAGAATTTTTTTCTGATGGTTTTAAGATGAACGGCACTGATGATGCAGGTTTCTAATCGAAAAATGTGGTTGGGATAAAACAAATTTGTGATCAGAAGATGATAGCTGTTCGTCGTGCTACTGGTGATCGTAGTGCGCTACACTTACGCAGAATAATAGTTTGTTTATCTGCTTTTATGTTAACAGTAAAGTGTTGTTATAGAAAAATTTTCTATATTTATACCCAACTTATAGTTACTAATCTTAAAATAAATCAATGCTGAACAATATTGTCCACATAAAAATATATTTATTTTCTACTGGTATTCTTTTTTTCTGACTTCTCTAGTAGAATAAGGTAATCTTATATGAGTAGCGCTATTAGGTAATGTAAACACCACATTTGTCAGCAGTTTGTTTTCACGTTTTTGAAAGTGAGCAGCACAGATGAATAAGTTATTTTGATATTACTTTAAACGATGAGTATGTTAAGCGAATTAGCGAAATAGTGGTTACATAACCGAATGTCGCGAAGGGATATCCGTAGCAAGTACTCCAAGTAGGTATTTCTTAAAACGACAAATTAGTGTTTTTTGTACATATATATAATCCACTTCCAATGAATGAACATTTTCAAAAGAAATTAACGTATATTAGATGCCCTTACACAGAATTGAAGTAAAATTAGTGCCACAGTAACTTTATTAGGTGTTAAGTGTAATTATACAATAGTATTAATTTTACTTCGAGTTTGCACATTTTAATAAGTTTGATATCTTCCGCAAAAATCTGAACCCGAAATCCTCAAATATAGCTACAGGCGAGTTCACGCACTACAGCTTATATGTTGCTTCACAGAATACTCACAAGAAGAATTTTGTTTTATCGTTTTGACAATCTTTTAAATGAGTTAGAATTCCAATGATTTGATGAGCAATGAATTCCAATACATTCAATTATATAAAACCCCATAGGTATGAGTCCATTTTGAACTCAACCTTGCACTTGTTTTGGTAAGATTCTGTAAAATTCTTCTATTGCAAAGTTTTAGTTAGTTCTTATTCATTATACAGTACTTACCCGCGTCAAGGATAGATTAGATAGTTCTGATTTTTATTACGATTGTTGAAACAAATATTCATTTTTATTTTAAATTACTGTAACAAATTTAAATTTAAGGACAGTTGCCATCATAATAATACATTTTAATCAAAATTTAATCGGTATACTGCCACAGTACGTTGTTAACTGTATGACGACTCCCTGTTCAGTTAAAAGAAGCTTTATTGTACTGGCTAAATTTTCCCAATATATATATATATATATATATATATATATATATATATATTACGAACATGGTTTTGGTCTTGAAACAATCGTCACTCATGGTCAGCAGCAATCTAGATAAAAAAAAATGGTCGCACTATTGCATGTTTCCACAGACAATATTTGTATTTTAAACCTTATGGATGCTGGCATGTTTAAGTCGAAACCATGGTTGTTGTAAAAGAATAGAATGAGCAATTGAATCTGTATAACTATGTTTCCTTTTTTAAAAAATGAGATCTTCTCCCATTAAATAACTTCTCTTTGTTTTTCAACCATATTCTCGTCAGTCCTCGGTACCTCAGTAGTCCCTCCCCCTTCCCTCATTCCACTCCAATCTACACTAACCACAAAGACAAAGTCAATAATTACTTTCCACATACCTTTACCAATTCAAAAATCAATTTGTTGAATCTCGATCTACTTCGTGCATAAAAAGAGCTACTGTTGATAATCCCATGTACTTCAAAAAGCACCTTTAATCAAAGAACCAAACAAAAGAATCAAATAAAACTCTCTTTAGTTTTCTACTCAATTAATCACTCTTTTAACAAATGGGAATTAATCAAAGTGTAACTAGACAGGGAGTAGGTAATTAATGTTCCTCATGCTTAAGTTTAGAGGAATCGAAGCCTTGCTGAGAGACGAAGAAAAGGTTCATAATGAAAGCTGACTATGCGGATTTTCATCGCTAGGTAAGTTAGGGGCGTAGAAAATAGAGGACGCGCACAGAAAGGAATACATTTCTTAAATTAATTACAAGGCACGAGTCCGAGAAATTTCGAATAATGACTGGTTTCGCTTCTATTTCAGCAAGCAATTTGTGAATGTAAGATACAAGTCGAATTATACTGATGCATGCCTAAGAAAATTAGATTTTAAGAGGCAAATTTTTGAGCCTACGTGATTGCTTTTACTAGTAGCGGAACTGTTAACGCTAAGTAGCAAAGACTTAAAAAATAAGCATAGTAGCTGGTCGTACGAATATAAGGTAAAAAGCCGTTGCTAAAAATCCGAAGCATGTGTTTCAGTTTTTCTATCGCTTATTTGTATAACAAAGTCGTTACTATAGGTAACTATACTAGCCAGGAACTGCTTAAAACAATTTTTTGGTTTTAAATTGTCAGGTTCAAATTGACTAGAAGTCGCAAGGTATAACAGATCGTCAATGGCAAAACGTTGTGTAATACAAATTATTACCCGTTTTTGCGGTGTGATTACATCAACAGCTAGAATATGACAAGATACTCATTTCGACAGTATATTACGAGTGCGGGTTAAAATATTAGGGAATTATATATAATAAGGTTATTGGGTTTAGCAAAACAGTAATGGGTTCGACTTCTTATAGTAGTGTTTCTAATAATTATGGAGTCGGAATTGATTTTATTAAAGCCGTTACTTGCGACTCCTTAAATATTTATGCACAATACAAAGACTCTATACATCAATACAGAAAATTTAAGCTCATGTTAGGAGTTTTAAGCAATTGCTGAAATAAAACTCATTTGCTTGATTTTTATTCATCAGGCTCCATTTTATCAGAATAGTAAATATGCCAGTTTTTACACATTTTTAAAATCTTATTAATAACAGAATGGCATTTATTTGTGTACAAAAACGTAAATATTCGTAAGCCTTACATTATGATAAAATTCAAATAACGCCACAGAATTAAAGGAACAAAGAAAAGGAGGAAAAACACCAAGTCCTAAAGTCAACAAGTTAAAGGACAATAATCTTCCATTTAAATTTTTCTGCACCATACACACCAGACGACCAGAGTGTTCTGGAGTGTCGCCACCCACCTGATCCCACCAGGCGTGTGGCGGCAATCCAAGGCACTCTGATGCACACTCAAAATGCTCGATCCAGGAGATGGAGTTAAAGAGTACTAATACACTCCGATACTGCAGCCTGTTCCTCTTATATTCGAAGCAATATTTCGACTACCATAAACTTCTGTACTGTTTTTTTAGAAACTATGTTTGAAGAATACAAAATATATTTTAAGTCCATTTTATTCTATGCCAAAAGAAATGGATTTCGCAATAGGTCTAAAGCAGCCGTGTGCTGGAGGGGGCTCGCAGGGGCTCGCGCGAGCCCCTTGTTAAATTTTGGAAGGATCGGCGAGCCCCTTGTTAACCCATCTCCTGTTTAGAGGGTAAAAATAGCACAAAATGCATACTTTTATCCTCCATTGGTAAAAATAGCACAAAATGCATACTTTTAATCGAAGGAACTGAAAAAAATTCTGACCTCACTTTGCTCGGGCATTATTGAATTATCTTTTTATACCAATACCATATTTTCAGTTTTTCTACGGTCATCAAATCAACATACAACAGTGCTGTTTTCTAAAACGATGAGTCTGTTAACTATTTACCCCGCAGAGGGTGCTCACTTATTAAGTCAAGTGTGCATTCTGCGATTGAATACTAGAAAGTTACCATTGAAAATAAGTCAATAGAAGTTACCATTGAACACCATAGGAAGTCAATTACAGTAAGTCAAAGTGAAAATACCATGTTTGGTGTACACCTTGGAAGGGAGTGATCACCCCTTCGGATTTACTTCTTTAACTTGAGCTCCTCCCATTGCAAAATTGATGAACAGCAGCCTATATATGTCATGGAGCGATCTATTCAGAATTCGAATGCTTTGAAGTATATGCAAAATTACACAATATAATTTGATAGATCTATTTGCTGTGTTTAATGTCACTTCACTGCCCAAACGTCTATATACATTTTACGAGCATAGTTATGCTGCATAATAATTACTGTAAATAATTAGCTGAAGAAGTCAGTTTCGAATACTGAATCAAGGTTTAAGAATAAGGTATAATGATATTTTTATGAGGAGGTTGTGTTTTGCAATGTTCATGAAAGTCACAACTGCTCCGAGAGTATTTTCCGAGTTCATTGAAAAAATACAGTTGATATATTTTCATCTGGTTTAACAAAATAAAGTGTATGTGCGTCATACAAGATTGTCACATTTACTTTGATGCTGTAATTATAGACTTTAAGAAAATCGGTAAGTTAGTATAAGAACTGATTTTTCTAAGTTTAATAGGAATAAAATGAAATGTGCGAAAGGAGAATCATTCAGTCACAATCTCGTAAATGCTGACTTGCTGACTATAGACTAGTAAAGTGCTGTTTGAAACTTTTTTTTTGTTTCAAATATCTTTCGAAGCTTCCGAAATCTTTGAAAGATAAATGCAAAATATATCAACATCTTCTTCAGAATCTACTTAAAAACCGTATTCTTGTACTGCTTGGCGCTTTGTGAAAGATTGTCCCGTTATCTCTAAAAAAAATTGAATCTCTCTGACATCGCAAACTCTTCCAATCTTTTTGAAAGTATCAATAATCTCATAATCAGGATCTCGGAATTTTCTTAAAACCCAAAATCTCGTACCGATATGTGAAAGATTTTCCTGAAATTTGTATCCCCAAAATATCTCTAATCACAAAATGTCCTTCGAAGCCTCAAAAATTGCAAAATCTCATTGAAAATATCAAAATTTTTTAAACTATTTTGAAAATATTCATAAAAATTTCTGATATCGCACAAATTTTCAGTATCTCTTAACAATAAAGGGATTTGTTCAAAATCTTACATGTTTCAAAATCGTGATGTTTTTATATACACGTCGAATATTCTTGAAAAATCCCAGAAACTTTCTGATTTTCTGAAAGTAGCAGAGGTTTGTTTAAATTTGAAATCTTCATACTTTTTTTCTATATAATGAAATCTTGTACGCTTTTTAATGCAAATAACGATTTCTTTAATGTACAATTGTACATGTACCTTAATATGTTAGTGATTGAACTGGTGTTAGTGAATGACGTTAAGTTAGTAATTGAGTGCACTCGTACGTTATGACGAACAATTCCTAAAATTAAAAGCAACAAAAACACAATAAATGGAAATTCACTGTAAATAGTAAAAAGAAATTGACTCGCTCCCTCTCGTGGATGTATACTGTTCGAATTTATTATATCCTGTATTAACCAGCAGTCAACATAACAATTTTGCACTACAGCACACTGCATATTATTTAAACTGGCTGAAATCATTTGAATATTTTTAGCGAGCCCCTTGTTAACCAATTGCCAGCACAGCGCTGCTTCCAAATGAAAGAATAAAAAAAAATGTATACATAATGGAGACTTGGAGAGCGGAAGATATTTGATGGATTTCAAACGCATTTTAAACTGGCATTCAAATTATATGAAGGCTACAAAATATCATTCTGTTTTCACTTTGATACACGCAGTGGCGTACGCAGGATTTGTTCAAGGAGGGGG
>JAQFYR010000461.1:0-12798 GCA_034694985.1 Campodea silvestrii
CCTGCCATATGCTAAATTTACCTTTACGATCTAGCAGACTGTTATTGTCTATTGAAACAAATACATTCTGATAGTATTATTTGATAATTTATTTCAAAAAAATATATAAATAATTTGTGACTCAAATAACTTCATAGTATTCCACCCCTGAGGTGTATGTATCACTTTGAGTTACATATGGTACGATAGTTCACATTTTATAGGATCGTATACTACCACTACGTAGGGTATAAGAAGCATACAGCCTCAGAGCAGAAATGTAAAGTGTTGAATTGTTTATAGAGTCCGTCCTCTGGATGTTGGCCAAGGGGAAAACATGGCCAGCAGATGGGGAAAGAGGGCTGTGTTTTTAAAAAAGGGAAATGGATATAATATATTATTAGAGGGACTGAATTACGGGGTAGGATGGAGAAATATATAGGAGGGAAGAGAATCCGGATGCTGGGAGGAGACTATGGTCCGGTCTTGGTCTCCAAGATCGGAAGAGACCAAATTCGAGAAATCAGAGATCGTAGAAAGTCTACTATTTTTTTCATTTTCATCATCGAATTACTATTTTTATGCTTGTTGAAAATCTCATCCCCTAATTTTATTTATTTCAGAATATTCCAGCCCCACGAGGTGTGCTTTTAAAAATATATTACATCAATAAACAAGGAAACAGGTTCTGTGTTTTTAAGACAAAAAATTAGAATTGCTTACGACTCCACGTAAATTAGAAGATATAAATTTTAGGAATTTTACACGTTTTTAAACTATAATAGTGAACACAAAAAGTAAAATATCTTCTCTTCCGCACTTTTTGAGAAAACATAAGATTTTGTTTACTTGATAAGAGCATAAAAATATATAAATGACCAATTTTTCTGTCTACGAATCTGTAAATTATTTTTCTTCATTTCTTAGCGTTCTTCTATTACCGTACTTTCACCAAAGCTTTGTGAAGACTACGAATCTTTACAAAAACGTACAATGCCGAATAATTACGAAATCACGAACTATACAGAAATACAGCCCCAAACACGTGGATTTTAAAGGAAAACAAGGCGCGGCGAGATTCAACCTTCCCAACAAACACATGTGTCTCTCACTGTTCATTGTTCCCTAGCGGCCTGAAGGTCAAGTTCGACGGGCAATAAAAAAAAACAATTGTTGAATAACAATATCCAGAAACGACAGAAAACAAAACAACGATAAATACTCGGGACCACCGAATGAAAAAAAAATCTGTGATATTTTCCTCGAGCGTCTACCGACAGAAGAATATTAAATAATTTTAACATTTTCATCTCTTGGTTGTTTTTCGTTCCCCGTGTGCATTCATTTTCCCCTTTTCTCCATTCCCCCCATCACACACACGGAGGGACCAGGCAGTAAGGGGGGTAGGTTGGGTAGGGTAGGGAAAATGCCTGCTTGTAGGATTTGCACCCCACAAAATGAGAAGAGCACGGAAAGCTGCAGTGAAATGCAGAAAACAGAAAAAGTTGCAGCTGCCTGACGGTTTCAGACTCCAGTATACGGGAAGGGGGGAGGGAAAGACCAAATTGTATATATGTGATGTCTTCATGTTTATAGAAGTAAATTTTGGGGGAATGGAAATATTTGACCAGAGGAATGCTTGGATGAAATTAGGAATGTGATGAAATGTAATGTTTCTGCAACAATTTTAAAAATAGCAAATTGCTGGTCTTACTGAAATCATAGCCTATAGATTTTTTTTTCTTTTTTTTTCTTAAAATGTAATCTTTATCATTTTGAAGTTGAATAAAAAAAATAACCATTGGTTTCCCCTTTTCGATATAAAGAGAGTGATGAGTGTATTTCTAAAATAATTTCTTCAATATTATTTAATCAACAAGAAGCAAACATCCTAAAAATTTTCCTGTTACGGTAGGCCAACTGAATTACTGATACGATTTTTGGTCACATTGGTACTGTGAACTTATAATTGACTAAAAATATAAACTAATTGTAATAATTGGATCATGTACATTATATTTGTATGATATTGGCCCCGTTCGTTCCATTCATGTTCTGAAGATGAATATTAAATCATCGAAAATATGTACGTATCAATATTTAAAATGTAAATTTTCTGTAAAAGTAAAACTACATATTTATATGAAAAGCATTTTTTTTTTGTTTTAATCGTTTTAGAAAATGTCACTGAAGTTGCAAAGACCTTTGAAGCCATATTTTTTCGAAATAGTTTTATCCATTTGAAGAATTAATTGTTCAAAACTCTTTTCTTCAAAATCCCACCAATCGCTTCGAAATCTTAGACATCAACCAATCAAATTGATGAAATAGTGAAACTATTTTAAAGAATGTTGTTTCACAGTAACTGACAGTTTCTATTCAAAACTATTTCTGAAGCATGCTGAAATGCTATTTATCTGCAATTTTACTTTAAAAATGCTATAAATCATACGTGAAGTCTGCTTCATCTCAAAACGTGGTCCAATATGGAGACTGCCTCTTTTTAAAAGGCTCCTTAAGGTTCTGCTTGATAATTATTCATACTGGTATTATTATAACATCTGCTACTGCTTTGAAACAGTGTAAAAGGTTCACTTTTGTTTATATAAATAATGAATCTGCGTGGAAAATCTATCTGCGAGTGTTGAGCGTTCGTTCAACTCACATTACAGAGTTTATTCCACTGCCTTCTGCATATACGTACTTGCTGTCTCTACTATACAGCAGAGGAAGAAGAAAGATAATTTACACTTTGTTGATATTTGTTTCTTGCAAAGGAAATCGAAGGCACGTATTCAATTAAGATAAATAGCAGATTCACTCTGCAAAACCCCCAAAGTGAATCTCTATTTTTAGCTCTCCCGCCATTTTACTTCATTCACAGCGATTTTGGAAAGTTGCCAAAAAGCCAAAACCAACGACCTTATTGCAATATATTGCAAGGAAGAAGTTGCACCAGTATAAAACACACAAGGAGGACTTAATAATATTATAATTACAACACTGTGTGTGTGTGGAGGAGAAACACTGTGCGCACGTCAACAACATCACAGGTTTGAATGGAAGTATAAACAACAACGTCTCTTGAATGTTCATTGTCACATCACAAAAGTATTCATTCATTAATTCAACGTCATTTAAAGGGAGACATGAGCATAGGGTAATTCATTCATTAATTGGGATTATTTAAAGGGAGGCATGATCGTTAACTCATTGTCCAAACACTTTTCAATGCCGCGCAGTGTGTGAAGTGAAAATTTGTTTTAGATAAGTTATCAGTGATAGTATTTCCTGTTAACAAAAAGTTAAGGAAAGGAAAAAAAGATATGACTTACCATATTCTGCTGGTAATCTTCGTCCGAGGAGATCTCACACACCTCCGTCGGGTTACTGTTATTATTTAGGTACGGTATGGTTGCTGGTTGATTTAAAACACTTTAAAATAAAAAATAAAAATATGCGAGGAGGTATCTTACGGAGGGGGAGGTACGGTACGAGGGCAATATATCTCTCTGTGAATAATTCTCTTTAATATATTTAATAATCAAATCTAACAAATTGTAGCACCAAAGAATAAACACACACTCGGTGGTCGGGGGGAATATGAAACTTAAAAGCACAGTTGCATTCCAAAAAATGGTAATAGGGGGAAAGAGGGAGAGAAAGATTCGTCGAGCGAGGGGAATAATGTACTTCTCGACCCGTAATCGATGGGTGTCGGAGAAACAGTGAAGAGCGAAGGCAAGAACAGAGCGCACAGCAAAAGAGTCTACTACACAGTACCGAAGCAGAGTGGGGTGTCCGGACGTACTTGGCAACATCGCGCAGCTTCAGCGCAAGACCGATAGCGTGGGGGGTGGGACATCCCTCCCTCCCTACCCCCCTCCGCTTCCACTTTTTCACGGTTTACACCTGGAGGGGAATATATATACGGAATCCCCCCCACTATATCTACGGGAGAGAGAGATACGTATATGTATACAACGCAGACATATTGAGACGGCCGGTTTAGGTAGATACCAAATCATTTATACGGAAGAGGATGCGGGAAAATGAACCCCAGGTGGGGTAATGTCAACCCCATGTGTACTGTGTATGCTAAATATAGAAAATATCATTCTATTCGCAATTATACTATTATTTATTCTTATTTTTATATTGGCAATTTCCGTTTGCATGTTTTTTATTTTTTTCTGAAGGACAATAAACAAATCTGTCTCTCCCTCATTCCAAACAATGGTGCTTATAGCTCCCTTTACAACAATTCCTGTATTTTACAAATTTATTTGAAATAAGTTGAAATGTTCTGGTTTTTATGATTTTATATTATATATAAAAATATTTGTAACAGAAAATAAATATTATGTTGTTAGAACTATAAATTATTCATCACATCATTATTAGTTATTTACTTTCACCTTGAACTATACTAATTTCCTGATTTTTTTTATATAAATATATTCCATTTTTTTTTTTCTAGAAAGTATCATGTTCAGCCATGTAAAATGTTAAACTGCGAAATTCCAGCTGTATGAATGACCCATTATTCTCAGAACATTATGACTGGCAAAAAAAGAATTCCTCGAAACATCCAACCGGACAATAAACAAAACAGTCAGAGGTAGGGAGTATAGTGGGACAATGAACATCATCACTAAGCAGTTCCATTCGCTCATAGTTCCCTCTCAAGGTATCATTTTCTGGATGTGGGAGCCGCCGCTCTTGCTGGTAAAACGTGCAAATTTATTTCGCCTTTTTTATTTTTAAAACAGCAATGAACTTTTTCAAGGTTACATTTCTTATATTCACCATACGTAAATAACACTCTATCTTTTCACAAACGATAAGACTGTTTTTTTCCTTGTATCCCACTTTATATCGTAGTAGGAAAAAAAAAATGAAATCTTCTGTCCTTATAGTTGCAACAGCTCGAGTAATTTTCGTTCTTCATGGCAATCAATTATTTTTTTATTATTATTAAATCAAATTTGTTGTAGAGTTTAGTGATGTACAAAACTGACGGGAATCGAAAACACACAAAAAAAGAGAGTGAAGAATGTTTGGAACGTGTGAGACGGGGACTATAGAAAGGGGAGAATGAATAAAAAGAAGAAAAAGGGCGTTCGAAAAACATTCCGAGATTTGAAGAGCGATAGATAGATCTCCCCAATCCCCATGGCCCCGAAATAGAATATAGGAGTCAAGTTAAACAAACAGGAATATGAACACAAAGGGAAATGTGGACAGGAAATAAGCAGTTTGAAACTAATTTTATTTAAAATGCAATTTAGAAAAAATAGTGATAATTAGATAATAAATTAATAATATAAAATAGAATAG
The DNA here is from genome assembly GCA_034694985.1 of Campodea silvestrii. Lineage (NCBI taxonomy): Eukaryota > Metazoa > Arthropoda > Diplura > Rhabdura > Campodeidae > Campodea > Campodea silvestrii. The sequence continues at coordinate 5,320 of JAQFYR010000461.1, forward strand.
AACGTATCTGTAAAAAATATAAGGTCAAAATACACCGTGGTAAATAAATAACGAAAGCACAGCATTGGCACAATATGTAATTTACAATTTATTTTGATCCGAAAAGATATCCACCGTTCAACTGTTTAATGCTTGCTTATAAATACGGCGAGAATATTTTATTAGAAAAATAAATAAATAAAAAAAAGTTATAGGCAATTTATGAATGCAAATTAATGTTTTCTTGTTTTTCAAGTATTTCAACGAAGAATTATTCAAAATGCCATAGCTATATAATGCAACACAAGGAAACATTTGGAACTGTGGAATTCGAAACCAGGCTACCCAGCTTTCACAGTCGAAGTTGTACTATGAAATACTTATGAGATCTGCGATATATAATTTAAAACTTGAACAACAGTGTATTAGGAAATCAAACAGATATGTTTTTGACCGTGGTTTAGGATCAGGAAATCTTGAACAATGAACATAGTACTCTAGAAAAATTCCTCTTTTGTTCAATTCATAAATTTAAGGTAACAAAAAAATAGTCTAAGATATATATCGTATTTCTCGTGAATAGTATATTACATACAGTATGCCCTAAATATGAAATAAATTTTGGTGTTGTGTGTGAATAGTATACATGCCCAAAATAGTAACCACATTTTGTTATATAATTATATATATAAAATACATAATTTCGTGTGTATAGTACTATGTCGAGAATGCATAGTATGTTAGCATCGTCCAAAATAAAAATATAAAAATATTAAATAAAATTTGTTGTGTTGCCTGATTAATAAAAATAAACTTTATTATTGCCATTGAATATTTTTAAAAACACATACGGTACTATACAGGATCCAGCAGTAGTGTTTTACCACTCTTTAATCTTTATAAAATCCTTCAGGATATGGAAACGTCGTGTTAGGAGCACTGGTAAAGAACTCGATTGCTGGATCTTACATATATACAGGTACCGGTACTTTTAAACTGCTCACGTTATAATTAAAGTGCTTGTAGGTGACCAGCACCATAATTTCGGTCATGCACATTTCAAACAATGACTATTCCAATTTCATACAACAACAGCGAAATCGTATAATTCACTAAAATCTATTAATTTGTATAAAATAATATGAGTCTTGAGAAAAATGATATAAAATTTGCTCCTATAGTTCTAACTAATGTTCCAAGCAATTAAATCAAATTGGCTTGTCCGTCCGTCCATCTATAAGAGGAAGGAAGATGAACAGTGTTGCCATGTCGTACAGGGTTGCCATGCCTCCAACCAGCAGGGAGTGGGGAAAAGAAGGATAAAAAGGAAGTGGTTTTATAAATGAGACAGAAATAGTTACAAGGGAATTTCAATTATAATATATAATAATTAAATCTGAATGTAAGATCATTTTAAAATGTTAAACTTCTTAAACATGCTTGTTGTTAATTCCCTCATAAAAATAGTATACATAAAAAAAGCCTGTGCTTATATAATCGATATAATTATAATTTGTCTCAGAAATCGCAGAAATAATAACGAAAAAATTTCGAAATTGCTCATATAATTTCTACAAAAATTAATATGATTTTCGCATTTGTGATTATTCTGATATAAAAAAAAAAAATACCGTAGAAGTAGACCTAGATAGAAAAAATACACTTTACAATTTTTTACAATATTTACTTATTCGTGAGAGTTTACAATCTTGTCGGTACCCGTTTACCCGGTAACCGACGATAATATAGTAGGCTACTTCTGTATTGAAGTGATTCCAAAGAACAATAAAAATTCTCGAGTCTAGAATGTACAATACAAATTCGTAACTTTAGTTAATTTTGGCAATATCAAATTTTACTAATGATTGTAGTCTATATACCTTGTAAACATGAACAATTTTCCATATTCTAACAGGCTATCAAAAGTACTGCTACAATCAGCTAGACTGCTAGAGTATACTTCTTCAGTGCCGTAACTGTGGCAATAACATCAGACGTGATTTCAGTATTATTTCTAAACACTTCCACAAATAGATGATTAAAAACGTCATCAACCCTTCCTAGAATATACTATGAGATATAACTTATTCATATACTCCTAGAAATAGATAACACTACACATTGCAGGGAATGTTATGGTGCAATTTCTTTTAAATAAGAAAAAATATTGAAATAATACGAATTATTATAATTGCAGATATAGGCTAGATGTAGCAGTGATGTTTCTTGAAATAGAATTTTACATTAATATTTTTAAACAATAGCATAATAAACATCTTTTGATATAACTTTACGCAAACATTTCATAAATTGCTGATGTTTAGAAAGGGTGTATGAATGCAGAACAAGTGCAGAATTCATAGAAATGCAATTAAAGGGCATTATTGATAATTAAAGCTAGTTAAGAAAAACGTTTAAAGGTATCGTATTCATGGTGGTAGAAAGTAACTGGTAGAAAATAGGAAACATGCAGCATTCTAATCCAGATTCAACCGAATTTGTTTTTTTATACTTTTGACTAAGTTACATCAAAATAAGCACACTGTTAATATAATTTTATTCTAAGACGACTATAAACTGAGAAAAAAAAATGAAGATTTTAGATCCGTCATTACATTGGAACGGTAATGCTGTAAACTGAAACGTACTTATTATTTTCTAACTATTTAATTTTTCAATAATGATCTCTAATTGCTGTTTCTAGTACTGTACTCATACTTCCCTTTCGAAGTCTACATTTTCCGAAAAGTTATTAAAATATATATTTGATTAAACTAAACATCAGATGGCTGTTAATTAATCTAGCGTTTAGGCTAGGTGGTAAAATACTGATAACCATATCACGACATTGGAATTATAAAATTTATTTTTATGGATATAATAATTTATAGTTGTAAGTGCAATATATTTGCATCCAACGAATGTACACACTTGTCCATTACAAATAACATGTACAGGCCTCATATATAACATCCAGCAACTCCAGGAAAGCAGCAACAGCTCAGCATTGTCCATAATAACCCTCCTTCTCGCCTTCTCGGCCATGTTGTAATATATAATTCATATTTTAAAGATCGACTTTCACGGCGACGAGTGTTGGTATATATTATCATTTGTACCAATCCATATGGCTATTTATCATTTAGAAGGGGGGAGGGGGTATAAAATATTCATATAAATGACTCCATATGAAGAGGGGTAAGCGCATGAAATACTTACGTCGTTCAATAAATAAAGCGAGGACAACATTACTGTTGAATTGTCATAACGGACGATGGTGTAAACACTATAAACAGATATTGGAAGTAGATATATTTTAAAAATATATTTTTGACGCGGTATAATTTTATTATGGCAGTTCGAATATAATTGTAAAAATTATTTTCACAAATCAATGTAGTGCGTCATGATGCTGTAGCCTAAAGATGTATACACAATAGTTACAAATGACGTTACATAATTAACCAATGTAGTATCTTTCGTTTTTGCTCTATGAATTTATATTTCTTGACATTGTATTTTAAAAACGTAATCCTGATTAAAATATTTTAACATTATTACTAAAAGTCCAGACGTGCAAGTACTCTAGTTAAAAAAACTCAAAGCTTCCGTGTAAAAAAAGCTTTCAACATGAAAACCATTTATGTTACAAAGCTTTCGATGAAAAAGAAAACTAAATAACTTTGTTCACTCATTCACAAGAAAGTGAATTCTCCATTTCAAATAAATCTTGTAAATTTCGATCTCAAAACCCCTGATCCGAAATTAAAATTGTTCTCTTCATAATTATCACTACTGTACCATTTTCAGTATTATTAATTTTACACAACACCTTAAAAGAGTTGTAACATTGTGAGACACCAGTGAGCTGTAAGAGCTCACTGTGAGACACCAATAAGTCTCGAATCAGGTTTTTAATCATTTCAGGAAATATTAATAAGTTATTTAAAATAAATTATATTAGAGTAAGTTCCACGAATGCTTAAATATTTCCTTGTCGATTTTTAAACTGACACTAAATTCAATTAGCGTGCGGGTACCTGTAAATATTTTCGAATAAATTGCTTTGCTGCTGACCTTCTGAAAATGTTATTTTAAAACGCACGGCACAGTTGCACTTGTTTAGAAATTAATAGTAACATAACGCGTTATTAAATTTTCTTCAAATGTGTTTTAAAAACTGCAGTTATAGAATATTGTAGTGTCATTTACTTTCATTCCTTTCACAAGAAAAGCATGATACCACTACATGGTGGGATTTATTGTTTCCTATTTTCCCTCCCACTTATAAAATCTTATTAAATCAATAATTTAAGCTGGGGGAAAAGGGGGGGGGACTGCTCCAGCAGTTGATATTTTCTAAAGCTATATATTGTGAATGAATGAAATGTGCTCGGTCGTGTTGGTATTTAGTCTCCCTCTCGTAAGTGAATGGTTCCTGCTCCGTGATGTTTTGTGTATTTGAGAGAAAGAACCAGATGGACCTACGAGGGGATGAAACGGTCCAACGGAAGGAAGGGAACTAGAGGAGAGAGAGGGGGAGAGATGTACACGTTCGGTTAGTGTTGATGCTTTTAGAACAATGCGAGTATAACATTAATACGGCAATTTAAGATTTACAAAATGTTATGGAATTTTAATTACAATATGAAACTTTTACCTGCAAGCCTACCTTGGAAGCCTAAGGGCGCCCGCGCACTCTTTCGTAAATACAGTGGAAAACATATTTTGTTTAAAAAATTCAGTTCGTAACATTGGATTTAAAAATAATCATTTCACAATTTAAAATAAATATATATAATTTTTATAATTTAAAATTATATTGAAAGAATTGAAACATTTTCACTGAATTTGAAAGTTCTACGTGTTATCTATCCATAACGTCAATAGAACGGGTCCCTATTCCGGGGACCGCTAGTCCGCTACTGCTACATCGTTATTGGTTTAGTATTTTTGATTTATTATATCTACGAAGTAAAAACTGCTGAAACCCGATCCCATAGACAAAACTGCTTGAAACACTAACCCAAAGACAAAAAAATACATATTTCGGAGTTTTAAAATAAGCTGGTTCGATACATTATAGGGAACACCCTGCTGTATAAACGAAACGTAAGATTTATTAATGAACCTTGTTGATATTTTGAAATGTGGTACGCTTTAAGTCTTCCGGAGCGGTAACCCTTAACCGGAACTGAAAACGGGGTTTTTGTACTATATATATAAAAAGACATAAACTGTTTATCAAAATTCTGTATATATAGTTAATTTTAATGTACCATAAGTAGGTTATCTTGAAACTGCGCTTTTTTGTTTACAGTCACAGCTAATTTGAAAATAAAAACCGTAAGTTTTTATACTAATGGTGACGGCTATGTACAAAAAATATACAAATTAAAATGACCTACCGTACTTTTCAGAATTTTGATAAAAAAAAAAAAGGTTTTGGCCGTTTTACAGTGCCGAATCTCCGGAAGACACATAGAGGTAATGACAACAAAAATTAATTTAATTGAAAATTAGCTACAATAATTTCAAATAATGTGCAATCCTGCACTGACGCTCAAGGTATAGGAAATATACAATTTGACTAATGAAAATAACAAGGTTTGATGTTTTTCGTTCTGTTCGTTATTCCCCTTCGAATATTTCAAACAAACAAAATGTACTTTTGAATTTATTTTCGTCACTAAAGATGTATCCAAAAATACAACAACCCAAGCTTCTTGGTGATAATCCAAGCACCACAATCCATCATGTTTATTCCCGTAATATCTTTGAGCCTGCTGAATACAAGCAACGTTCCCGGATAATGTAACGGGACCCATCGTCCCTTCTTGTGTGGAAAATTCGGTTACGGGACACTCTCCCCCTCGTCCTACCTCTCTGGTCCTTAAAACCTGCCGATGCAGTCCTTCGGAACACAACAAGAGGTCCAATTTCTAAAGATCCCCTTCATTAGGTCCTTCGATCACACATTGAGAAAAACAGCTTTCCATGGGGGCAAGCAGACAATAAACCAAACTGCAAGCGCGGGGAGCATTCAAGAATGAAATAACGTTCATGGAATTTATTCACATGTATGGATGCAGGGATGGAAAAAAAATTGGGAAATTATGGATTGCAGCTCCCTATGAGTGCAAATTATATGGCAGCGTTTGATTATGTTGGAAAAAAAATTGAGTAGAAATGTCAATGGATAACGATTTGTAGAGGGTTCAGTCAGTAAAATTTCAACTAATGAAATTTCAACGGTTTCTGTTTGTTTACCTTCGTTACGCATTTGCTCAAAGACTAAGAACAAAATTTCGAAGTTAAAAAAATATTAAATGAGTACAAATTAATTCTGTTTAAAATAACACCATACTTCTAAATTTGAGGTGTCCGTACAATTGACAAAATGTATATATGCCTGTAAGTATAAATTATATAACAGAATAATTGCCTATTATATATATAACAACTGTATAGGAGAATTTCCTATTTATAACGTTGTAAATATAACAGAACAATTACCTAACCCATTTATAACGTTACAGTAGGATAATTGCCTATAACGAAACTATTACAGTAAGATATGTCAGAATCAGTGATTTGAAAGACAAAAGTTATTTTCATGACAATCACGACCGTACATCAAAACCCATTTATCAATTTCAATTATTTATATATATTGTCTACCGGGTTAATGTGATGTTTGTTTGCTTTTCCTTTTCACCAAAAACCTGATTACATAAATTACTTCAATGAAATTTCCTGTGTAAACCTCGAATTTACTTTATTAACATATATTTTTCCATCTCCGCACCACTAGGAAAAAAACCTCCCCTCCTAATACAATTTGAGGCCTCCATTCACCATGGAATAAAATCGTTCCAACCGCCATTTCTTTATATATACAACCATGGAAACAGTGAAACAACAATATTACTTCATGTCAAAGGTAAAATGAAAAACATAATAATGTGACGTGAGCGCAAACACACATCACTTACGATTTTATTCTGTCAATTTCGTTCGCAATAAAAAGCCCATTTGAAAAAAATAAACAAATGGCAGCAGTGATTGGCGAATTGTGTCATGCCACGTCAGCACCATGTTGTTTGTTGTTCGCGGGTCGCTTTCCTGGAACAGCTGATGTGTGTGTATATCAGCGTTGGCCTTTAAATGCCATTGGAAGGTCCTTCCGATGGTTCATAGTTCCCGTTGCCCAGCGCAGTAAATAAATCAATCATCGCGGATATTGTAAACAATCAGAAGGGACTCGTTGTAGGGTCTTGGTTTTTAGTAGGAAGGAAATGTTTTAAAGATCCAGCAAGACCGGGTTTCTGGTGGGTAGGTATTTTTATTGTTTTATTTTAGGAGGGTACAAAGCGTTTGTTTAATCTGGAACAAATGGTGTAGGATTTTTGGAGACATGTTTATGTTCATTGCTCACATCAAGTTTTTTCATTTCTGCTTTCATTGCCTACAATATTGTAAATGAACTATTACTGTATA
>JAQFYR010000462.1:0-12786 GCA_034694985.1 Campodea silvestrii
ATCTATGTCCTTTATTTCCTATAAATTTGACCATTGTGCTACATATTTTTGAATTCTCAGAAAATAAGTGGTAGATACTACAAAAATGTGTACGTGGAAGAGTTTTTTAAAAAATTTCCTTGCTTCGCTCGGAATTTTTAAAGTTCCTACCCCTTACATAGTGGTGAGCATATAGCTTTATAGATTCTCAGAAAATAAGTGGTAGATAGTAAAAAAATGTGTCTACGCGGAAGAGTTTCTTAAAAAATTTCCTCGCTTCGCTCGGAACTTTTAGACCTACTGCACCTTACATAGTTATAAGCATATAAATTCTCAGATAATAAGTGGTAGATAGTAATAAAATGTGTCTACGCAAGAAGAGTTTCTTAAAAAAAATCCTAATTTTTAAAGCTACCGCACCTTACAGTCCCGTATTTAACGCGGAATTGGACTTTAATGATTGAAAAAATAAAGTTCTGTGTAATTGTCCTATATATTTTGCTGTCCGGTCCTATATTTTCTGAAAGTCCAGTGGAAGCACTGATTATAGATTCCTGTGAAAATTTAAAAAAACACACCAAAACCCCGCCCTTAGCAAAGTCGTATCTACGGACTTACATAAAAGTACCATGTTTATAAATTATATGTTTTACGTACTGTACAGTAATAACAGTATTGCAAATATTTTTATGTATTATTCTCTTCTATTGAGTTTATACTTGTAAGTTATACAATAAATGGTATAAAATTTATGTTTGAAGTGGGAGGAACATATCGCTATATGGGGAGATGTGGAAGCCATTGTAAAATAAATAGGAAATTGTATCATTAAAATTCCTAAAATGTTCCTAAAATTCCTTCTGAAAAATTCCTAAATTCCTAATAAAAATCAAGGCTTGAAGCACTGGGACCCCTGCACTTTGAATACTTCTATGAAAGACACGTCCTCAGATCTGAGATCGAAGTCTGACAATATTGGTTGATTCTTGTTTCTAATTTTGTTTACTTGTTCGTAAAGTATTGTTTCGAAGATATGTTTCTTCAAGTGTAGTACGCAGGATTTGTTCAATGGTGGTTGTATGACCAAATATTTAAGGTATAATTGAAGACCATCAATGTCCGAGTGAAGCGATGGGTATTTTTTTACGTTTTCTTTTGTTAAAAATTCGCTGTAAAACAGCGCATAATAAAATTTTCTCATTCAATATGATTTTCCTCCTTTTCTTTCTAACAAATGTTCCTTCTCGGGGGTGGAGAGGGAGTGAACCACCCCCTGGATCCGCGCCAGAGAGCGGGCATAACAAAGCTAGTTTAAGCGAAAACTAAACGTTGAGGAATTTTCACTAGTTCATCAATAACATCATCAATGCTTACTTCAAAAATCTGTGAATGTTTATTTCTAGTGTACTAAGGGTCCCTCACAAAATTCACTTATGTTTCTGATGAGGTATATTCAGAACAAGGGCGTCATCAGGATCAAGGGGCGGGGGGGGGGGGAGAGAGAGAATAGATTTTTCGGTATAAAACTGATAGCAAATTAACCGCTCATTTTTGAAGCTTTTTACTTAGTTTTCTTACTATTTTCTTCAATATTTTTGGGCTAATCAACATCTAGGGGAGGTGGCAAGTGCCCGGTAGCCCCGGTTTGTCCTCCTCTGCCAACGCCTACCATTCAGAGCTGTATAGCGGATTGAAAACCAACGTTCACCAGGGACAAAATTACATTGAACCGAGAAATATTGTAAAGTGAGAGCAAAGATCGTGCACTATAGCTATCTGCTGTGGTTATAGATTAAATAATGCTCGAGCGGTGTATAAAAAATTTCAGGTTTTCAGTTCAAAATAATTATTCAGACTACGACATGGTTATGGGGAGCCTCTGACCATCAATCCGTCATACCACTCTACCCGTTGTAACGCCACTGATTTCTTGGAGACGAGTATGAAAGAAATTAGAAACTACAATAAAACGAAGTAGGGATGTGCCGAATATTCGGTAGGTATTCGGTATATTCGGCAGTAAATTGAACTATTCGGTATTCGGCCGAATAGTAATTTTGATAATATTCGGTATTCGGCCGAATAGTTTTTTTGCCAATTATTTGGTATTCGGCCGAATAGTTGCGATATTCAGTGGTCACGTATCCATAACACTGATTTTACAGTGTATTTTGCACCTAAAGTGTAAGTTATAAACCGAGAGCAAATTTCCGTTAATAAATATTGATACAAATAAATAAGAGTAGCCTGATTTTCAGGCTCATGACACTTTTAAAATGGTTTCTGATAGAAAATAGACACTAAATGAGATGAATTACTGTTGAAAATTAAGAAAATAAGAAATTCTTATTTCAAATGTATGATGGAAACTAGTTTTCTCTTCTTCCAGCTATATAGGTAATTAGGTATATTTGTTTTCTTAAATCTGGAATACAAAATATCTTTTCTGAATTGAATCTACAGTAGTTTAGACGTAAAGAAACAATTTTAAAAATATAGCTATTCGGTATTCGGTCGAGGTATTCGGTACCGAATATTCGGTATTCGGCAAAATCATTATTCGGTTTACTATTCGGTATTCGAAAAAATCACTTCGGTAAATATTCGGCATTCGGTATTCAGTAAAATTACTATTCAGTTTGCTATTCGGTATTCGGCAAAATCACCATTCGGCACATCCCTAGTAGGTAATTAAATTTATGTATTTATTGTGCAGTCACCTATATCCAGGAATGCTGATATTCTATTATACTTGTTTTTGTTTCAGATTATCATGCCGATAGAAACGAAGAAACGCTTCATCGAATAAAATCAAAATCATTTTAAAGCACCGTTGGAAATCAGACGTAATTATATATATTGAATGGAAGTTCAGCACTAAGGCATCTGAACATTATGAAGGTATATTAACATTCAGTAAGTTGATATGTTCACCATTGGCCTCAATAATAATAATTTGACCATATTTTATTTTAAAAAGGAAAGGTAATTGTTTACTATAACTCCCTCGGCTGGGATTTTTCAATTTTTCTATGATATTTATCAATTGATGCCTTAGAGTGTCAGGATTCAAAATATGTAAGTACGGCGCTATTAGAAATTGTCAGAGATATTATTATTTTGAAACTGACCAAAAACACCATAAAATCACATGTTTGTTTCTGTTTTAAAAGTGAAATATGAACATTTGTTTTTCTGATAAAGTGGACTTTGAACATGTTATATCAAAAGGCAATGGCATATATGCAGAATCTACCATATCCTGGTAACCTAGTTACCGGGAAGAAGTGGCAGGAAAAAGAAAAAAAAATCTAAAAACAAAAAGAAAAAAATAAGACGAAATTTAAAATTTTTCGGAAAATTTGAAAAGTAATAAAACAATTAATTTTCAACGGATTTGAAGATTTTACACGCCATTTTTCTTGACTGTTTCTTTTCTTTGAAAGTGTTTTTGTTTCATTACGATCTGGTAATAGGTTCCAGAGTTATTGTATAAAAACCAAATAACTTTGAGCGAGGGACGAGAATGATCAAGAAATCAAGTATTTATGGAGCAATAGTGTCATTACGAGAGCACATAATATAATATATAGATGACATATATTATGATGTGGAACAAATGAAACTTTTGAAATGCAACTTACAATTTTAAATTTCGGCCCATGATTTGTTGTTTCAAGGCAATATTCACAAATGAGAACCAGATGATCGACGAATTTACTGATTTTGATCTAAATGTCCCAATTCTTTTAGAATGTTTGACACTGCATAAAATGTGAATAGTATGCCCCCCATCAGGGCTAGGTGTGGGTGAATGGTGGGGGGGGGGCTGTAGCTCCCTGGGAAAAGCAGGGGGTCTGGGGTGCAAAATGTTCAGTATCCTGGTAACCTAGCTAGCGGGAACAAAATTTTAGCACCGAGAACACCGTACCCTAAGTCAAAAGTATTAAAAACCTTCGAAAAGTATAAGACGTAATAAAACACGAAAGATTCGACGGATTTAGGTATTTTGTACAGCGATTTTCTCGTCTATTTTTTGTCTTTCAAATACTTTTTGTTTCATTACCATTGTATTGTTGATTCCAGTGTTATCGTCCAAAAAGCGAATAATATCGATCGAAAAACGAGAATAAATCAAGCATTAATGAAGATACAGTGTAACTCATTAAACTCATTAGCGTACAATGGTACATTATAATAAATAAACAATTACTTTGGACTGGATTAATTAAATTCTAGGAATGTGACTTACAATAATATTCTAAATTTCAACCCATGATTTGTTGTTTCTATGCATGATTCAGAAATTACGTCGGAATGATTGACGAATTGTGATTTAGAGGTATGTATATCGTTAATGTCTGACACCACATAAAATCTGAACTAGTGTACGCAGCGCAATTACAGGCTATATCAAATAATACCACCTGGTGATGATAATACCATACTTTTAAACTGCGATGTTAGGTTATATTGATCTAAAACAAGTTTTCTGGTAAAATAAATCGCTTGGAACGTGAAAATTGTTTAAACTTGGTTACCGGGAACAGAATAAACATTTTGCACCAATGATCTTCAGCTCGCGCGCATATGCTAATAGCTTGGGTTTTTACCACCCAAGGTGGTTATGTTTAAGATTTGTCGCAGTGTCAGTCAAGAGTAGCGACGCCACCCTCGCCATTAGTACAGCCAGAGGCGTCACTCGGCACCGTGTTTTCGAATATTAGGGCGGTTTAGGTTAGGCCTAGTTCAGTTTTCTGTAGATCTCGATATGATATATATTGTAACCGGAACTAACCTATCCTAACATGACCAAATCTAATATTTAAAGATGAGGTGTCGAATGACACCTCCGGCTGTCTTGGTGAACGTGGTGTTGCTACGCAGCGCGCTCATAGTACATGCTTGTCCTTTGCAGCCCGTGCTTTGCACTTGGCTGCTGCGAAGTCTTTTAAAATATAACCACCTTTGGTAGTAAAAAACCAAGCTATTAGCATGTACATGTGAGCTAAAGATATCTGAAGATGAGGTCTCCCCCAGACCCCTTCCCTTTCCCAATAGGCTACCACCCTCTGAACTCCCCACCTAGCCCTGCCTACAAACTTTAAAGTTTGTAACCATTGCCTTCAGATAGAACATGTTCATATTCCATTTTAACAGTTAAAGATGAAGGATGTTCATATTTCACTTTAATCAGAAACAAACGTACCGTATGTGATTTTAATGTGTTTTTGGTAACTTTTAAAATAATAATCTATCAATTTTCAAAAGTGCCATTTTTTACATATTTGGAATCCTGGCAGTCTAAGGAATCAATTGATATATACCAGAGGTCTGTTCAGTGACGCAGCCTGCTTAAGCAGCTGCGTCATTGAACGATTTGGCTGACTCAGCGCACTCCATGCTTTCAAATGTACTTTAGGCTCCGCCCACTAAGAAAATATCTTACTACTAAGATATCTTAGTTAGCCGGCTGCGTCACTGAACAGGCCTCAGAGATGGGCAGTATTTGAAATGCATACAGTACGGTATATTTTAAATAGTTTCCGTCTATTTTGTATTTTGGGTTTAAAACAGTTGAGTTTTCAGTACCATATATGTTGTATTTAAAATACATTTCCAATAAAAAAAACGTATTTTAAATACTGTTTAAAATACAAAATACATATTTTTCAATAAGTAGATACAAAAGGATCAATGTATTTTTCAAATGAGTTTTTTTTCACATAAATATAAATCTTCCCATTTCTGTGGGATTTTATTTTTTTTTCTCTCGGAAGTTGAAATCTTCCCTTTTCTGAGGGACGTTCTTCATAATAATTTCCCAACATATATTGATTAATTGATGTACGGTATACTTACATTTTATATTTAAAACAGAATTTTAAAAATGTATTTTGTATTTGAAATAGCCTACATCAGGCATGTACGTGTATTTGCCCATCTCTGTTCAAAATATAACATGTGAAAATCTCAACTTGAGGGATCTATTGTAAACAATTACCAAAAAAAGTTCTGTCCCCTATTGAAAAGTTATTCCAATTATTAACGACATTTAAAGCTATTTTAATAACTTCTAAGCCTACCTAATTTAAAACAAATTAAATTAATGTTCAATTCAAGCTTTCTTGCATTGGTTTAGAACTTTCAGGGGATGTTGTTTAAAAATAATGATATTAAAAACTTGTGAAACTATTGGCTTAATTTTGTGATTTCAAATATGTGCTAAGCTTATAAATACATTACTAACTTATTGTGATACAACTTTTATCATTTTTGCTATTTGATTGAAACCTGTGATTTATTTGTTTCAAGCAATATGCTGTATATCAGAATACAATGAAATATCTGTTACACTTTTTATGTACATTTTTTGCATTGAAATGCAAACTTGCAATACAAAAACAAAACAGTTTAGAAGTACCGTAACACATAAAATCCACAATAAAATTACCACGGGTGTAATGATTAGCTTAGAGTAAGTTTTAAAATTCATTCGAGTCATGCTGATTTTAATTCCAAATGTGATTCATTTGGCTACCTGATGAAACCTCCAACTGATGGTCTACAGGAATTATGAAAAATCATTTGTAATTAACATTATTACTATTTTGTTTGAACGATGCTATATGTAAAGATGTCAAAGAGGGCATAAGCCCAGGCCTATTGTTATTTGATGGAATGAAAAACTATTAGTGGGATTTTCAATATTAAGCCTAGACTTTAAAATAAATCAGATATTCAAGATACGTAATAATATCCTTATTATCCTACTCTAGTAGATTTTATAGCCACAGTTTTCAAAAACTTGATGACATCTTGATTTGGTTACTGTAATTTAATGACTGGTACATTTCTTATGGTAGTCTTATTTTTTTTTTAATTTTTATTCCTGTAATTTCTTTAAAAAATGCTAGAATTTTGGGAATGAAAGAAAAGAAAATGCCCAAATTTTTGTTCAAAATTAATTATAGAAACCTTCCAGTTGATAACAATTTCCAATTTTGTTTTTTTAACATGGCAAAGACAAAATTTTAAATTTGTGTGATTGATGATAGGACTATACTTTACAGACCGGCACTTAAATAAAAGCAACTGGTTATTTGAAAAAGCTCTAACACTGTTCATGCACTATGGGAAGATTATATTTTTGAAATCTCACATGTACTGTTAATATATTCAGTTCTTGTTTTGAATTGGTCCTTGATACAATTTCCTGAAAATTTACTTTATTTGTCAGTTTCAAGAGAACTGTTTATTTTTTAAGTTTTGCTTCCCTGATAAATAGCATGACGGTACATTCTAAAGTACAAATTATCATTGTATTTTTATAGGATGGATCTATGGTGACGTCTATTGGTTTGGTCTGTACATCAAAGAATAATCTTCACACACATAATGGAGTGTTGGAGTACCTTATTAGAACAGGGCGAGGTAATATGACATTTCATTCACAAAGCAGATAGGCCTACATGAATGTTTGAGTAATTAGGCTAATCAACTTTTCACTAATTTCACCAGATATATGACATTAGGCTGCTAATTTACATTTCACTATAAAAATATGACACATTTCTTTGTATTTTTAATGATTTTCTTACGATATTTGTAGAGGTATTACAAGTCGATCGAAAAGTTCAGTATCGGAAAATAATGAAATCAAAAATTTTGGCCTGATTCGAATTCAATATCGCTACGGTACCAGTAACGCAGTAAGGTTTAATTCCAATACTGACCAGGCCTCTTGCTGACTATTTTTAAAGTACAAATAGGATATATTATACAAGAGTGTTTTACCACCCTTTGGTTTAATTCTTAATTATGTTATTCTGAGATTTGAAACAGCACCTTTTCCAATATGTTTTATTGTTTTTACTTTCTCATTGTAAAATATGCAGTTCTTTATGCACAAATTTAATGGATTTTTCTTAATAGCCATCTACTTTTCTTTCTGTTTTACCCACCAGCAATACGACTGTGTTTATGGCACATACGGTGTTATCACATTGTGACATTAGACCCAGAAGAAACATGTCACCCTTTTCAGACATGAGATTCTGGTTTAATGAGATATTTAGTTTAGTGGACAGAATGACTAATATGTCCATTTTTATGTATTTTTTCAATAACATATAGCTTATATTTAGGGATGGAAATTTTTTGCACTTTGCTATAAAGTGCTATGAAATGCTAAATATTACCTTGAAACTGCTATGAATAAGCGAATATCACAAATTGAACACGATTTTATTAAAAAAAAATTGAAATTAGTGAAATTACTGAAAAATCACAGAAAGTAATGATTTCCCATCTGAAAAATAATTTAGCAGTGTTTTAGTTTGTACTTACTGAACAGATATTATGACATCAGCATTATTTTAATGGTTGATTCTAGATCATTCTCGTCAGAATGTTAGTTTCTGAAATACGTACGCAGAAAAAAAAAATTGTGGAAAATTCAATCTCGAAAATGCCTCCTGTAACAATTTCTATGTAGCAGTGTTTCATGAAATAAAAATATGCTATTTCACACTTTAAAATCTGCATACTTTACAATTCCGACCTCATTTCAAGGGACTTTTGTCTTTTATTACAAAGTATGTTTAAATTATATGGAAACAATACATATTTTATTATTTTGAACGATGGAAAAAGCGCTACATTGGTTAGTTGAAAATGCTATGAAAGTGCTAATCTTCATAGATTCAAAATGCGAAATTGTTGCTCTGAAAGTGCTATAAATTTCCATCTCTACATAACGACGCAACACTGATATGACTCGTTGGAAATAATTCACCGTTTTAAAGACAGATATATTTATATGAGCTGGCTGAAGTTACTTCTGGTTTTATCTTGTAGTCTGCATAAATATTACGTTTGCATATACACAAATCCCCAATTTACTTCGGTCTGGTGGATCACAGCCGAGGTCTGCTGGCCGCGGTTTGGTTACCCCTTTCGTACAAGTCAAAAATATATGACATAATGTGATTGAAACTTTTTATCCCTTTTATTTATACATAAAGGAAATTTCTATAATGATCAATGGCATGAACTGTATGTGATATTCATAGATTAATATATTGGTCAAGATTTTGTTTTAATTTCTTCTCATCCATATTTTACTATAGTTATTTGTATTATTGAAAATGATAATTACTGTGTTAGTACATTTGTTTGTTAATTTCACGTTGCTGATATAAAATGACTACTGCTTCAGGTTTTCACGAATTATATACAACTGAGTAATATTTTAATACATTTTTATTGCTACTTCTGTGATTCAAAACAAACCATGAGGCCGTGATATATTGCGTATAATTATATAACCTAAATAATTATGCAATAGTTTACAGAAAATATTTACAAGATTAGCATGTAATACGATGAGTTTAAACCAAAACCGGGCTCTATAAAACCTATAAATAACAATTCTGCATAATATAAAAAATAACAGTCAAAGAAAATCGTATTTCAAAACATTACTTTACATTTCTTACATCACAAATTTGAGATTCTGAATTAGATGCAATATAATGTGATGACGCCCTGAAAAATCTACTGTAATGACGTAATTTTTTAAAATTAATTCTACATTCTGCACATTTTTATTCCGAGTACATAGGATAAAATAACGTGCTTAATTGCAAATATAAATTTTCGAATTCTTAATTATTCAATATAAACAACCTCATACATTTTCGGCAGTGAGAAAAAAATATAAACTAAAAAACAATCATCTTAAAATGAAAGATTTCTGATGGATACATAGTTATAGTTCTTCATTTATTTTTATTTTTTTAACTTTCAACATTTTAACTACATTTATATTTCAATTTTAAGTTCCAAGTATAGTTTACAAATCAGACGTACTCATCATGCGTTTAATATCTGTGAGTACATCAAAGAGACGATTTTTAACACTTCCAGAACGTAATAATTTTCCAAGCAAAATTAAATAATCTTCAGTGCCCGGGACTGTTTGCAACACTTGATCTAAAATACCAGGATCGCTCTGTTGGAAAGGCAATGCAAAACACATGTAAATAGCAGCGCAGGATAAGGCATCCAAAAATGTCTTTTTGTAGTTCTTCCAAGTAAAATTTTCGGGGATGTCCAACTTGAAATTTGTGATGGTTTTCGTAAATTCTCCATGATGAAGTTTTAATAATTCTTTCAGGTGATTTTTACGCAGTTCTGCTGTCGTACTGGTGAAAATAAAGTATACTAAATCGTACATCAATGACGTAATTTTCACGTGTTGAAAATCGATATACAATGCTTCGACTGGTCGATTTTCTCCATCGTATTTGAACAGAATATTGTTCATCCAAAAGTCGCCGTGGCAAACAATCGTAAAGGGATCGGTTTCGGCACTCACCATTACCGCAGAAATATGTTCGAGTTCCGAACCAAGATATTTCGTAAAATAGTTCACCAAATCGAGTTCAGAATTTTCCCGTAGTAATTCGAGAGCGGTTTTGAAAAACGAATTCATCATTACGCCGAATGGGGAGCCACTTGTTAGGTTTTCTGGGGTATTCATGAAATCGCGGACACTCGGAAATAATTCGATTAGGGACTTCTTTTCGATTTTTTTAATAGCATACGATGTAGCGTGGAATTTCGCTATATCGCGGAGAATTATTTTACACTCTTCGTAAGAAACTCCGACATTTTTATCGGCCATTTTGAATCCAATCGGTCTTGCATCTTCCATAAGAATGATACACGTTGGAAAATCGTCTTCGTCGATGGTTGACGTGTAATACTTCGGTGTGGGCAACACAATAACATTTTTATTCCCGGATTTATTTCGTGCGAACTCATCCAAGGTCGGCAATACGCTCCGGTACATTTCGGATTCCTTATAAAAAGCTCTGGACAGTTTCAAAAACATTTGAGCCATGAGATTCGAAGTCGTCGGTTTCTTGCTCACGAACTGAAAAGTCCGATCATGACCGTCAATTCTCGTTTCGGCCTTCACCGTCACTAATTCGCCTGCCACATTGTCACCAGCGGAACTTCCGACGTCAGCGGTCACTGACACCAAAACAATGTCACTAAAATTCGATTGTAGATAGTTCGTAACGTACGATATATCATACGAAAATTGGGATGCCATGATCGTCGTAAATTCGTAACGTGTATGAATAATAAAGTCGTCTCAGGGCCGCGCTATTACATCTGTTTTGTATATAAACGAAAAGGCCTTGAGAGAAGAGATCAGCACCGACAAAAAAAAAATTGTTGTTGTTGCGTAATATTATTATTACTAATCGCTTGTTTATTAACTGAAGCGAATCAACATGAAAGCATTTTATTTTTATTTTAATAAATAAAAATATTTCGTCTCTCCGTGGATTTTAAATACTTGCATTAAAATATTCACGCGCACTATTCAAAATTAACCAATGACAGTCGTTTTATCAGTCACGTGATTTTCTCCAGTGAAGTAGCAGAGTGAACGCAAACAAATTTTATATTTGGAATAATGCAATTAATACTTCGTCAAAACCTTCTCCTGATCTACAGAACGTGTATTCGTAAGAAGTCAACTGCATCACATAATAATTATTTCATAACAACACCTATATTTTACGTAAACGGAGGTAAGCCCACAAAAAGCAAAAATGTCCAGTTTGTGAAAGTAGTTTGCCCGAAAGTTTCGTGGCGGCGCTGCGAACGTGATAGTTTTAAAGCAGAAATAGGTGCTGCCAAAGCGGCTGGTCATTGTAAATCAGATGGTGGGAGATTTGAAATTTTTGTTTAGGGCTATTTACTTGTTTTTGTGTTCTTGGATGCTGTAGGACCTTATTCAGTTATTTACGAAAGTCACTTAGCATTCTAAGATATTCTAAACAATTTCCATATTCTATGTTTTTCATTCATTGAATTTGAAATTATCTCAACTTTGTATTGTTGTATTAAACTAGGCTAGTCTCTATTAATTTTGCAATCCCCTCTTTCTGGCCTTTCATCTGTTCATGGTTAAGTGGGGTATCTAAGCAAACCTATTCATGTATAGTTTTCCTCCTTAGTCAAAATAATTTCTGCTTTTTAAATTAGGGTTGCCACCTGCCGGTTTTGGACTGGCGCGGCCAGTTTTTTCTATCTACCTAAGTATTTTGACAGTTTTACAATGGTAATCCTTTCGACAACAAGCCGTACCTGTTCATACATACACTGACCATGCTTTCTTTGTTACCTTCACTTTTTACAAAGATCGAACTGCTGGCCACAATATACGATAGCGTAGATCATGAACGTAAAGATAAAGCGCTCAGATTCACTCCCTATTGCGTCCAACCAATTTTTCAAGTAGTGGTTATCCGTGCCGCTAGATGGCTCTGACGGGGATTAGAGTCGCCCTCATCCCGGTCGTCTCATCCTCATCAATGTCCACTTAACCAAAGTGGGCATTGATCTTTATATGGTGTAATACTGTAATAAGAAAATATATTGTAAACTGGGAGATTGTGAGTTTGCGACATCACTCGGAAAATGGAAGTAGATTGCCATATACTGATACAGGGTTGTAGCTACTATGGGCAGCACTGGGCACCCCACCCACCACTCAGGGTTAGTGCCCACCACTCAAATCTGCTGGGCAAAAGTGCCCACCACTATCCGGATGAAAAGTCGTAATTTTTGAACACGTATAGGCATATTATATATTGCTGGATAGGTATTTTCTTCATGATTACAACGGCATTTGAATTATCTTTAGCTACGACAATCGGTTAAAAAGTTATTCCACTTTGAAACTATTATAATCGAAACTCTCGTTTTGCATCACAAATTTCC
>JAQFYR010000463.1:0-12775 GCA_034694985.1 Campodea silvestrii
CCTCGGTCTTGTCCCAGTAACTTTTTATCTCGTCCTACGTGAAGTTCAATAAGAATCTGCCTTGTCTCAACTCATTATTCGGATGGAGCCCACACCACTATCCTGTCGCTTTCATTCCCCATCCTATAATTTAAACGACGTTTATAAAATCGCTATAATATATAAAATGTATTGTGCACTTCAGTGTTATTTCAATTATTCAGTGGTTCTGAAAGAACTTTTATAATACAGAATAAGACGCTGTGATGCTTTGAAGTTCAAATGCAGTGTATTTATTGAGTAAAATTAATGTTATATATAAACTTCTCTAAAAACAATTGACGTAAACAGCAGACGCACTTTCCCATTTGGTTGTTTTGTACTTTTCTCCTACATACAGTCCTTTCTATTGTGATCTACCAGTTTCAGGGAAAACATAATTATTAAAGCCATTCAATTATACACAACGACATCCGTAAAATTTAAGATACCGTTTAAAATTGAGATTAACTATCTAACTATATTTTTCTTGAGAAAACAACCACGTAATGTAATCGTCTATACTTAGAAGCACATCTTCCTTAAATATATTTTCGTCTGATCCCTTTCGCCACCTGGAACCAGCGCTACCAAGTATTTTAACATGACTCTCTAAAGTCTCTAAACCCTCCCCATCGCTCCCCAAATCCCACCTTCTCATCACAATAACACGAGCGCTCCTATCGGCCAAGTCCGGTACTTCCAAATCGCTTTCGTGATGATCGGGATGAAGGCATATCAGAGATGCTTTTCATATCTTTATTACTTTCCAACTTTGAAGACTCAGTGCTTTAGTAAGGTTTCTGATATGTTATTACTAGCTAAAGTTGTACCTATACGACGTCTTCAACATTACTGTTCGACACTGACTTTAATAAGAAGCATTCAAAGAAATGGGAATCTGTGAAGGGCGTAGGGATATGGACAAAATCTGAACTGAAGAGAAGTCTACACGATGTTGACATTCATTTCAATGGGAAAGTCGTGATTTTTTCATCTCGATAGCGTAGCATTTTCAAAGTAGAGAAAACTTGAAACCAGAATAAATTGAATATTGCAGGTAGTTATCTATCAGATGCCTTAGCTTTGTAGGTAATTATTATGTGTTTGTACAGATGATCACCATTTTTAAGGGATGTCACAATAAGGTACAAAGTTTTTGCAAATTGTTTCTTAGTTTATACATTGAAGAGAAAATTCGGCTGCCATTGAACATGATTAACATATCCAAAGCGGAGAGCAATGTCGCCTTATCACGAAGCCGTAAATCAGATGTCGATATTTTTTTAAAGAGGTTGTATTTTCATTTCATTTATGAAGCTTTTCGACAAGACAATAGATATTCAAACATTAGGTATTACTATAAGAATATAATTTTAAGATCTGAACTCTAATGAAAAGTGTTTAATATTAAATGCAGGAAGGTTGGTCTATATATACACTAACAATAATTATTTTTAAAAAAGCAACCGTACTTTATTAGCTAACTGCATAATTCCAGAGAACAACAGTTTTATTACACTTGTAGTAAAAGTTATCCAGTTCTTTAATTTTCATTCTATAGATCCAGCTCCTCATCTCAAACAACGTTGTACTTAAATCATCACTTTACCAATCATCTGCACTACTTCACTCCTATTCAATTTTACGCTTTTACTGCTGATAGGAATTTCTATATATATGATGTAGAAAATGTACTATTTGCGATACGTGTTCCAAAAGACAAGCATTCACAAAAATGCCAGTGAGAAAAGAAAATGTGGAGAAAAAACGTATACGATATGGACAAAAGAGGACGTAAAAGCACTGCAAGTGATGAAAAAGAATGTCAAACGGACATTGAATGTCTCTCATCACGTTTTTTGTACTTGTGGTATAGATACCAGAAGAAGTGTATCAACTCTTTTCTGTGTCAGAGAGAGGAAACGGAGAAGGCGACTCAAGACAATTGAATGTTATCGTAAGGAAGCAAGTAATTGAAAATAATAATAAAATAGTCGAAACATGGCACGAAATATTAGAATATAGCAGGATCAAGCAGGCAGGTATTTCACAGCATGCTGGTGTCTAGTAAGTCTGAAGGATTGAACTGTACGTTGCACGTTGAAAATGCCCACAGCATGTACTAGCATACACAACTGATAGTAGTCTCAAAGATCGTCGACGTCTCTTGATGTGCTATAACGTGATTCATTATCCAAAAAGTTAAAAGCTAGTCGTATCGCACACCACGTCGGATCGGATCGGAACAAAATTTTATTTACCATAGAGTTAAATGGGAAAATCTATTCAATTCCGATTCGATCCGACGTTATGTGCTCTCTTTTATACATTTATGAATGCACAAGATATTTTTGTTAGTTTCCGTTCCGACTCAGTCCGATGCACTGGGTGAGAAGCTTCAATATCCCCCTTTCTTTTTCCCATACCATCTATTCGATCACCTTATAGCACAAATAACGTGTTTGACGCTGTATTGTTTTGCCCACAAACTAAAAGGGAAGATCATTGGCTCTACAGCACAAAAACATCCATATTAGATGTTTGGAAACTATAGAGTCACTGCAGTATGCCTAATGACTCCTGAAGGGACGAAACCGCGATCGCACGCAGAACCTTCCCGTGTACCTATACAGTATATTGTATATTCCATACAAATGGTATTAAAATCGGTTAAAACACCTGTTTGCTTTAAGTAACAAAAGATGTTCGTTTTCACATTATAAACATTCGAAAATTAATTTTTTGCTGTACGATCTACAGTACACCGTATAGTGTACTTCAAAATGTTACGTGAGTATAAACCAAACTTGCATCACTGAGAATTAGAATCAATTTTCGTATAAAGCTCTCCAAATGCTTACTAAATTAAAATTAATTTGAATGCTTCCTGAGGTATTATTATAATTCAATTATCGAATTGCGTACAGTAATATATATTACCTCTACCGTATTGTGAACCGTTATATACTGTATTGAAAATAGAAGAATATTTCTATTTCTCACAAAATTTAATATGGATATGGAGGTAATAAAATCATATTATGCTTCTATGATTCCACTCAACAATTCTGTTTTTGAATACTTTGTAAATGAGAACTCCGTTTCAGTCTGTTAAATTAACTACTTAACAGCTAGTCGATGGAAAATACAGAACCTGCTGACTCTTTCGTTTAAAGTGGACCTTCCCAAACCTTTATTACTTTTAAAGTTTACCTTCTTGTAGAATTTACTGTAAGCGCATCGCGCATGACGTTTGATGTTACTCCATTCACTGAAGAGGTTTTTTGTGGTTAAAATATTTCAACTAGGGAAGTCGCAGTCTGCAGTCATTCCGGAACTAGCGGAATTATAATTGCCAATGTAATAAAACGAAAAAGTAGCATATATGGGTCATTTTCTCGTGTTATCGCCTTATCGTCAAGAAACGGTTCATGAAAGAGTCACAAGAAATATCATATGAACAATAAACTGTTACTATTCAAGTGCTCCTTGTGTGCGTATTTGAAAGTGAATGTTCGAAAAAACTTTAAATTCCTTTCAAATCTGTTATACAGAACTTTACTTGATCCTATGTTGCAAATTTTAAAAAGTTAATTTGATTTCCACATTTATATTTTTTATATGATACAGTATCATCTATATAGTATACGGCAGGATCTGATAAATGATGGAAGCTGAAATAATAATGAATTTTAAATACAATATTAGGGGAAATTTGTATAATTCATTTTAGCAGTCTGTATTTAAGAAGGTACACTAATGTTTCGGAAACATGAACTGTCTTTCCTTTCTAAAACTATTGCTATTGAAAAATCAATGGCTTTGATGACTGTATTAATTTTTCATTGTTTAAATTGCATATTATATGATGCCAGACGAAATAAAATAAAACATATTGAAGATAAAATATCTTTTAACAATCCGTGAACATAATCCCTTGTTATTCTTCTCTATACCTCCATAAAAGTGGAATAATGATACTTGAAAAAGATCCATCCGAGGATTTTCATAGCGGTTTGTCGATCTCAGTCAGTATTCCAGTGTATTACGCCGATACACGGTAAGCTACTAAGCTTACGTTTAGGAACACCGCTAATTATGGCGTATTTTCTCCATCAACGTTCCTTGATGAAAGCTTGGCAATACAAAGAAATTCCTGGTCACGTTCCGTTTGTGGAAGCGTCAGCTTATGCCTTATATACTGCAATATAGCACAAGCCGAGTTATTCAATAAGTAAGGAAAGTATTCACTTCCAAACGCAAGAAATGCTAACGCAATGGTTCCGTTTCATATAGGTTCGTTAAGCTGCATTCGTTAGACCCCTTTTCCGAAATTCTTTGTTGATTTTTGTTGGTATGTGCATTTGTCCTTAAATTATAGTTTATATTCTTTGATAATGTCATTTCAATTCTAAAATTTTGATTATTTTGTCCAGAAAAAGGTAGCATAGCTACCAAAACTATACTTAGTCGGCAGTTTTATCCGTTAAATATCATTGAGGAATAGGCAGTCTTTCGTATAGTTTATTTTTAGGTCTGGTCAGATTAGGTCTAGCAAGGTTACGTCTGGTTAATAGTTTACATTGGCAGCTGCACTTTTTTCAGGGGAAGAAGGGGGTAATAACCAGTGGACGAAATGATCAGGAAGAAAAGGCCAGGGGTGAAATTGGCGAAGATCTAATGAATTTGCCCCATGTTCAGTATAGTACGTGAAATAAAAAGAAATCCAGAATAGTTTGGAGAACCCTGCAAAATACATGTGTACAATTTTAATATAATTTTTTAAATGCATTTATTCGTTTGAAACGTTCAAACATTTCTCATTTTGAGTATAATGTATGGAATTCACTACATCATTCATCATTCTAATACATCCTAATGTAATAAAATCCTATTTCCTGCTGATGAAACCAGAAAATTGTAACATATTTATAATAGTATTAATTTCCTTCCACAAAAGAAAAATTTTACATTTTACGAGAGTACCAGAAGGAAACAAAATTATTTTAAAAATACAGAAATATTCTAAACACAAATATAACTTTATGAATTATTCAACACGATACGGAAAGTTGCGTTCATTATTCGACATGCGTTTTTTTTTCTCTCGAACATCATAATAACGGGTAACTTTTTCCATGACGAGTTCAAACTTTTCTCACAATAATAGTACTGAAATAGACAAGGTACATGTTTTACAATGTCTAGGGGTGTCCAGTCTTCGTTATACATGCCATAGTCCTCAGGTTAGGTCTGTTCTGATTAGGCCTAGCGAGGTTACGTCTGGTCAGTTTACATTGTCAGCTGCACTTTTTAGTGATTTTTGGGGGGAAAAACAGGGGAAAACAACAACCTGGCGCGAAATACAGAAGGGCGAAATAACCAGAGGACGAAATAAACAGGAAGAAAAGGCCAGGGGTGAAATTCGCTGAGATCTAATGAACTTGTCCCGTGTTCAGTAGTACGTGAAATGCAAAGAAATCCAGCCTTAATCAAAACAAATTCTGCAATTCAAGAATCTATTGATTCTATTCATATCAAAGAACCATTAAACATCGACTTTATCATTTCTTTCAAAATTGGATAGTGTAATATTCGAGTCCATTTTTTAATTATATACAGCAATGAACAAAAGACTTTATTGCATGCGTAAAAGTACACTAACACATATATTATACATATTTTCATACCAATTATGATATCCTTAATATAGAAGTTATACAAAACCAGCCTTATCTGTATATATTTCTATTGCTTACAACCAGTTTCGCCAGCAGGACATCTTCAAGTTTAACAAGAATTTTTTTACTTAAAACACGTTAGCTTATATTGAACTGAACAAGAAATTACACAAAAAAGCATATACACTAACATGTTTTAAGTAAAAATTATTGTTTAACCTGAAGATGACCTGCGGGCGAAACTGATTGTAAGCAATAATATTACAACACAGAGAAGGCTGATTTTGTTACACCATTAAACAAACCTTTGAACTCTTCAACGTTGAATATGATATCCTTGTTTTGCTGAACGTTTAATTCAGAACTACATAATGTATATATTTAATGAAAGAAGGTCAAGTTGTTCAGCAGCTTCAATGGCTACGCCATCATGAAAGACTCCAGGACTCAATAATTAAGAAGTAAAATAACAAAATTATCAAAGCAACAAATAAAAAAATAAATCGAAATGACAAATGGACAAAGAACGAAATGAAAATAACAACTGCGAAAAAACCCATCAACTAAAGTGGATTGTTTCAAATATTCCTTCGCAGTGGTTATTTTATTTTCTATCGTTGACCAAGTGCCATTTGGTTTTATTTTTTATTTATCTGTTTGATAATTTTGTTGCTTTATTTCTGGGTTATTGAATCCTGAACTCCATGTCTTAGATATAATGAAATTGTATAGTCGAATAATTGTTTTCTATAGTAAGTATTATACTTAAAATATTTAACACCCAATAATGATATGATGAAATGTTGAGATAATGTATGTACATTCTTAAGCTCTCAAATTATTAATATTAAATAATATGACAGTTCTTATTATTCAAGTTATTTCTTATTTGAGCATTTGAATACCGATCAGTACCTCGCATATCCAATATGTCGCCTACATACAAAAAATAATATCAAACAACTTTAGTACCACATATCGTAAAGAAATCCCTAAATTAGCATATCCTTGTCACAAAGAACCAAAAATGAAAGTTTGTATTCTGCTTTTATATGTTTTTTGATGTTCTGCAATAAAAATATTCCGTTTGTTACCCGTTACATTAGTCATCAAATTTTGAGTTATGTCTGGCCACAAACACTTCAATGTGTGCTTATTATGGTTTCATATTATACCATTGGCTTTATGCATAGCTCGTAAAATTTAATTCATGTTTATACTCACTTCTAGTGTGTAAAAAAGGGTATAAACCAAGTCATAAAATAGAGGATGATGTATTAGAATATTTAAAAGTAAGATATTTTTGGTAATAAATTTTCCTCCGCTAATACAAAATTTATGATTTGACAAAGCAGCATAGATATGCAGTAGAACTATCGCGAATAAGACTGTTTGCCAATGATGTACTTTAGTATATATAAAGGATAAATACGTACAGTATGTAGGCTTTTGTTAGTTTTTTAGTAATGTTGAAAGAAAAACCAGCTTTACTTTGTAGAGTTTCTGCGAGAGATACTGTATAACACTTGAGTTCTTGGAATGGTTTACTTATTCTGCTGCATAACAGCGGATGGGATCAAGTATAAAACTACTTCATGACGATTCTAGAGAATATTTTGAAATCAAGTTCAACTTCATTTCATGGGTAGTTTTAATATTCAGATGCCTTTGTTTTTTTTCTTAACAGATGCGTGAATGCCGACCATATTATTACAGCAGGTAGTTGGTTAATGAAATCACTGAAACAAATTTTTGATAGTGCAGTATATCGCTGTTTTAAAAAATAATATTCTGAAACCAATCAAGACGAAATCTACAAACAAATATAGAGTAAATTGTAATGCAGTCGTTTGCAGCACACTAATGTGTTACTAAAAATGTTAAATCCGCAATGTATCATAAAAAAATTAATAATTCCACTTACGTATTGTTAAAAAATGTTAATTCCGCTAATGAATTATTAAAAATGTTAATTCCGCTAATGAATTATTAAATATGTTAATTGCGCTAATGTATTACCCTAGAACAGGTTACCTGTTCTAGGGTATTACTAAGCGTTAATTCCGCTAATGTATTATTAAAAATCCTAATTCCTCCAATGTACTATTAAAAATGTTAATTTATTTTTGTCTTAGTATATAGATAACCGAACATGGCTTATTATTCTTAAAATGTTTATTTCAATAACAGTCTCCCTACGAAATTCCCTAACTACGTATTTACAATTGTTACAGACCACACAACCATATGGAACTTATAAGTTATATACAGCTACAGTATAGTCCGGCTTCAATTATTTAAACTTATAAACGAACTAGTACAGCTGCACCCAAATGCCTGAAAGAAAATGGACACATTTTAATGAGGGTAAATTTAGTGTTGAGTCTGAAAGGATTTCGTCTCTTCCATTCTATAAGTTTTTATCTATTCCCTTTTCCTCATTTCGTTCCCTATACTTCCACATGGCAGTTTACATATGCATGAAAATGTGGCCTGAATTAAATGATCCTCCGTGTACACGAGGACTTCGCTGCTACTGTGTTTAATGTGATTCTATTGCATTGTTGGATTTGTTGTAGCTTTCTGTGGTGATTAATAAGAATATACAGGTCCCTGTAAAAAGCATCCAACTAATACGTTATGTCAGTTGTGCACTTGAAATAAAAAGTCAATTTTCTGTTATTGATTTTTATTATGCCTGCTCGGTTTCGGTGCTCATATCACCATTATTATGGGACTGAAAATAACAATTGATGACTGCAATATAGTATTTGAAACAATATAAAAATATTGTCTTCAATTTTTATTTCTGTTCCTTGATAATAATGACATTAGCACCAAAACCGGTCGGGCATAATAAAAACTAATAACAGAGAAACTTGACTATTGTTTCAAGTTAACAACATGTACCTCTGTTTTTGTCCTTTATACATCTTCATTACGTTGTATTTTCACACGTACATTTCAACAGGAGAAAATATTTTCTATACATAAAGCTTATCCTTGGCATTCTTTTCGTTACACTTTCTTTTACTAGTTTACCGAAAAGGGCAATTTGTACGAAAATAATATTGATTTATATGTTATCAACATTTCAACAAATATTGCAGTTAGGGTTTAATTTGGCGGACGGCTAGTATTAATATTGTATACTAGCGGCTTAGCCCGTCTATCGACGTGCCTAGCTAGTATTTTTCTAATCTAAGTCTTCAAATCATTATATAATTTCTAAAGAAACATCTAATTGCAAAATAATCGTTTCTTCTAATCCACAATCTAATCTTTCACTACCCCCTTCCCCCACCCCACAAACTAACATTTTATATAACTAAGCTTATATGGATATATGAATTGATTTTCATGTGCATTGAAATATTTCCGTCGATTTCCTTCTCAAATTCGAATTGCGGTCTGAAATTCGATTCTACTTGCCTCACAAACACTGGAACACATACATATGAAAATCGTGCATCTGTCATTATTTTGTAGATAGTTTCTGAGACAACTTCTTTTCAGATACTCACATATACCATAGGATTTTATCCAATACCAAGAGATTTTCATATCACTTGGCATAGTTACGTGAGCCAGTTCTGGGTTTAATCAACCACAAATTATAGTGTAAAAATCGATCCGATGGGTTCCCATTAACACTGGAATACATACATGCTAAAATCGTCATTATGTGAATGTTCGCTTTTGTTAAATGTTCGTTTCAGAAAATCACACTAAAGCCCGCCGTTGGATTCAGTGTGCAGATATATTGATAGATTTTAATCTCCATTTACATATTTGAGTTACTTTCGATCACAAACTGGAATTGTAGTTTGAAATACTCGAACATATGCACACTGTAATATCTTGTTTTTCGATTGGCTGTTTCAGAGAAAACAGAAAAGTTTGTTTCAGGCAATAAACCCGCGCACGCTGCAGAGATTTAAATATACAGAGATTCCTATAGATTTTAATGTTCATGGACATATTTTAGTCGATTTCGGCTGCAAACAGGAAATGAAAACTGAAAATTGATCCAGTCTGTTCTACGGAACACTCGAACACACACATATTAAAGTCATAGTTTTTACATTTGTTATTTCGAAGAATGGTTCTTTTCAGACACCTATACCCACAAACGCTGTGCTGGGTATTTTATTATATACAGATGAAGTATCGAAATTGATCCTGCCTATTCTCCCTAAAACATCAACAAATACATACTGAAAGTTTGGGTTTAGGAAAATTCGGCTCGGCAGTTTCGGCGCCGCCATTTTAACACCGGACAACTCGGCATTGGAGCGATTCGGCGCGAGGACAATTAGACGATTCGGCGCGAGGACAATTAGAGGACAATATTTTTTCATTTTTCTACACTACAGCAAGCATTAAAAATAACCTAACCTTACCAGACCTTATCTAATCATACCTAACCATATACTGTACCTAATCTTAACTAACTTTACTTCATTTTAGGTTAGTTACCCTTACATGTCGGAATCTATCATATGTACCCACAACGTTCAAAATATAAATTAACACACAATTATTTTTTAATACGGCACCGAACTGGGCCGAGTCGAAAAAGTTCAGCGCCGAATTGCCCTTTTTCAAAATGGCACCGAAATCGCGGCTCCGAAAATCGGCCTCGCCGAATTGTTCCTTTCCCCAAAAGTTTCTTTATACATTAATTTGGTTGTATTCGAGAAATTAATTTGGTTGTTATCGTTTCAGTTACCCACACCCAGAAACACCGTGGTATTGTATGCATAGATATTTTCAGCTTAATTCATGAATGTGAGTCGTAATCGGTTAAAATGTCGAATTCGAAAGTGAGAGGCGATCGCACTGGTGTTCATTAACGACCGAACACGTGCATACCACAATTATTATTATTCCATCGGCAGTTTCGTAGAGAAAGACCGTTTCTAATGCAAACATGCTGTAGATTTTTTATGTCAGTTCGCAAATTTTAGCCGAATTCGGCAAGAAACTCGAATCAAAGTCTGATAATCGATCCGACCGGTTTTCACAAACACCCGAACACGTGCGTACCAAAATTATCGAAATCCGATCGGTAGTTTACGAAAAAAGTTCGTTTCAGACACACACACGGTAGGATTTTATAAATATAGATATATAGATTTTCGAGTAAATCCACGAATTTTAGTCGAAATCGGACAAATAATTGAATTGAAGTCTGAAAATCGATCTGACCGGTTCTCACAAACACCGAACTCGTGCGTACCAAAATTATCGAAATCCGATCGGTAGTTTCCGAAAAAAGTTCGTTTCAGACACACACACGGTAGGATTTTATATATATTGATAACTTCAAGTATTATTTTTTTGTGATTACTTACGTGTTTGCACAATTAAAAACTTCTTAATGTATAGTAGGATGAGTTCCTTGCATTGCACTCCACTCACACTCCAATTTCGGAGGGGAGTTGGAGTGGAGTGACATTTTGTACTTCAGACCGGAGTGGAGTTGAAGTGGAGTGATATTTTCTGGCTTACATGTATGGAGTGGAGTGGAGGGGAGTAATGTTAATAAGTCCCACCTTTGGTGAGGCCTATCTAAACGAAAGTGACATTAAGTGAGCAAGGGTCAAGGTGAATTCCAATCGTTCAACTCTATTGACAGAAAATAAATACATTTTTAAAATTGACGAAAACGTTGCATCGTTTTTATTATAATAAACGTTTTGAAGCTCTTGTACCTGAGAAATCTTTATTTATTTATTTCGAAGTACAACACACAGTTTATTCATTCAAATAGATAAAGAGATGACAGTAGGAGGCAAACAGATAGAAGTACATGCAGTTAAGTTATGTACAATGAAATATCTGGAATAAATGGCATGTATGCAATAAACGGCAAGCTATTACGGACGGCATGCATTTGAATATTAGAAATGGCTGCTCTGATTACCATTGGAATAGGTGAAGCTCAACATTTTTTCTGAATGCCACCGATATATAAAGTGTCTACGATAATATATAACAGTTTCAAAGATGGAATTAGAATTTTATGAACTGCTATGACGTGCATATTACAATGCATGGTTTAATTTGTGTTTATGAGCACAAGAAACTGTAAAATCGGGGCCAGCGGTAAAGCCGCACTAGAAAATTTCAAAAGCATGGCGGGAAAATTAAAAATCAGTTTGCAGGCGAGACATTTATCAACGTATAAAGACATAAATCAAGACGTTTACCTGTTCGATCCCAATGGATCCTGCTCTTATGTGAGCCGTACTTTCATTTCTTGTGTGGAAAACATGATTAACAAGAGTATTTCGACAGTAAAACCAATCTTTTAATATCAGCAGCTTCAAAACAAAACTTTGGACACCGTTGCCATTCAGCAACTAGCTACGTCATCAGACAAAAAGTTCCTCTCGTCACCGCTTGAAATTCAAATTCCAGCGCCAAATTTGAACGAGAAAATAATAATTCCAAAATGAATCAGAGTAATTCATTTTGTACGACCACGAAAAGAAGAAACGTTAGAGTAACGAGATATCGTTATAATAACAATAGATTCAGTTAAATTCAACCAATATATGGTTCTGTTCTGTTTTCTTACAGGTACTCATATTGTTACTTATATTATTGTCACCATTGTTTATTGTGGCCCAATCAACGCAGACTGGTAATTGCTATGATGATGAAATATATGAAGTTATACAATTCCGTTGGACCATACATAACTTGACTTCACTACTGGAGAGATTATGGGACAAAATTGCTTCTCCTGTGTTTCCAAGTAACAACAATTCAGAATCTGCATGGAAATTTCACATACACTCAACTCCTGGGGGTAGTGTGGCTTTCTACTTGTTTAATGTGAGGAGTCCTACGTGAAATACGTGAATACGTGAAAGTGAAATGTTATATCCTTGAAAATGACTTTGATTCCAGTGGGAAATATTTAAAAGAGGGTGCCGCAAAAAGCATATTGTCTACAGGCTTTGATATATACTTGCTAGGGTGGAAATTGAAAGAACATCTAAACCAGACTGGAGGAAGTCTTCATATTCTCGTAATCATAGAAAGGTAAATCATAAAGAATG
>JAQFYR010000464.1:0-12774 GCA_034694985.1 Campodea silvestrii
TTCCATGTTTGTGTTCAAAATTAATCAGTGTGCAAATGGAGTGTATTTATTATTATTATTTTTAATTGGACTTATTTGAAAAATTTCTGGGAGAATTTCTTACATAGAGTT
Organism: Campodea silvestrii; assembly: GCA_034694985.1. NCBI lineage: Eukaryota > Metazoa > Arthropoda > Diplura > Rhabdura > Campodeidae > Campodea > Campodea silvestrii. The sequence continues at coordinate 112 of JAQFYR010000464.1, forward strand.
TGTCACAATACTTTATAAATTATATCAGTTAATGGATCATGCCAATTATTTTCCACATAGTACAGAATAGAATTAATTGGACACGCAATGTTATAAACATACACTACTTGAATGTATTGACTTATTGACTGACACCACCTCTACCTTTTCTTATAATTGACACTGAAAGCAGTGAGCGCTGCTAAAATACCAACACGGTATTTGTATTATATCATCATTTTTTCAATAGTCATTCTTAAACTGTAAATATAATATACAATGGAAGTTCTCAAACAATAAATGGAAGTTCTCAAACAATAAAAACATTAACTTGTAGAACTTGAGAGAATACTTTTTGGGAGCAGTATTAATTCAGGTCTATACTCGTGAGTCGAGATACACAAACTAAGCTGAGAAATTAGTGAAAGTTAAGTGAAACGAAAGTAGCCGCCAATGGATCCAGCCAACAGGTACAGATTTTCCATTTTAACCTTTGCCAAACTTTTAGATAATTTCATACTGTATTTAAAAGGGCTTTCATTATTAATGGTAATTCTAAAAAGTAGCAAACTAAATATTTAGATGAAACTTTAAATTATGTATTAGTAAGTAGTTTAAATGTAAGAATTCCGCAACATAAAATAAATGCACCATTCGCAGCATAAGATGCAACGCAACCCCAATTTAATGTAGTAGTCACATTTCAGTAAATATATTATAATCACAGATCATTTAGTTATTTATAACTATCAAAATTATATATAAACATTCAACATTATATTGCAAAGTCACGGGATCTCAAATATTCCTATGCATTTCTTTTTCAGGTGAAATCATAATGGACCCTAAAGAGATTGCAAACCTAATTATATCTAAGGAACCAGATACAACACCTTTCAGACCACAATTGTAATTATTAGATAATTGTTTAGATTGTGTTAAAGATTGTCTAAGAGATTGTTGGGGAGAGAATCCAGAAGATAGACCGGATTTTAAATCCATAAGAACAAGACTGAGACCCATGAAGAAAGGATTGTAAGTACATTTGACAGGAGCGTCTTAAGAAATTTTGGGGCCCCAGGCTACCTTCCACTACGGGGCCCCTACATCTTTATTGATAGTGTAATTTACTTACTTTTTTACCTTTTTGCTCCGACATCGGTATTAGTATATGTAGTGTGAAGGCTAATAATGCTTCTTAATAAATTTAAATGCAATGCATAAATACGAATAGAATTGTGCCCGGGCGAAGTGAGGGCGAAAATGTTACGTTTTCACTCCTAAGAATGCTATTTCTATACAATTTTAAGAGAAATTATGCAAGGTTTTCTGCGTTTTGAATAATTTTACTTTTTGTTCTCCTATTCCCTTAATTCGGAGGCTCCCCCGTGCCCCTCCCCCCCTTAAGACGGGCCTGATTTGATTCAAGTGACTGTTTCAATATTTAAGGTTTTTAGGTCTGGGCAATTAATCAATTAATTTATCTTGGCTCGATCCAGAAAGCTCCTTACAATTTCTATTCTTTAATCCGTGATCTAAAACCGAGATTGCCAAACCGAAATCACGATCTATAACGCCGATCTGAAACTTGAGATTGTGAAATCGAAATTGAGATCTAGATCGTCAATTTCATGTATCAAACTGTAGCATCAAGTTCTCTGAAACGATTTATTGCACGGAATTCCCAATTCATCAAAAGATCGATCTTGGAAACCAAACTGACAACTAGATTGCAATAATCGGTCTCTTCTGACTCTTTGTGAACCTGGGTCGTGCTGTTGCCAAAGTTTCAATTATTTTTCTAAAAGTGGAAGAAATACGAAAATTCTGTTTAAATTTTTGAAAGTTTTGTAACAAAGTAGTGAGGTAGGGGAAGCTACCTGTATGACGATTTTCAACTGGAAGTCTTGTATTATTTACCCCCCCCCCCTCGATCAACTTTTTATTTAAAGTATTGCTCAGGCACAACGGTTTTGTACAAGGTTAATCACAAACGAATGGAAAAGAGGTTGCCTACTAAGGATTGTAAGAAGTCGGGAAAAATAATGAAAAAGACGTAACGCACATTTAAAGGTAAATATAAGGTTTTTCACTAAAAATGGCTATAAACACGTTTTGTGTAAATCTTAAGAGTATCGGTTTGGAAGTTTTAAAATTCCTAATTTCAATTAAATCCAGAAACATTTTTCTTTCAATTTTCATATGTTTACCCGGATATAAATAAATGTAAATCCTCTGCAGAATGGATCTCATAAACTTTACCTATACCAATGAAACCAATCAATTTCAGAAATTGTAGTGTGCACTATTACACATCCTGCAGTTTACTTGAAAGCCAAAATTATAATGGTTAAGTAGATATAAAATGTTTTATGCATCACTTTAAAATTCATTATACTTCCCTAAAAATAGTTTTTGTCGCAAATAATTTGAGGAGACTCCATTGTCCTGCATCTAAGTTAATGTGACATCCATAAAAAACATAATTATTGTTTAAAAACAAATTAGAGTCATTGAATAACCTCTCATCATCTTTTAATGCCTGTCTTAAGGGGGGCTGCAACCCCGGGCCTCGGAATTTACAGGGCCCCCGAACAGGAAAATAAAAAGTAAAATTATAAGAAATGCGAAACACCTTTCAGAATTTCTCCTGAAATTGCATTCTTACTAATAAAAACGTAAAGGAATAAAAACTTAAAAAATTTTCGCTCTCGCTTCGCTGGAGCTTATTTATGAACCTATTTGCGCATTATAGTTTAAATTCAAAATCTCTATTGACTTTCACACTAATATAATTTTGTAGAAAAAAGGTAAAAAAAAAATACGCTATTGATAAAAAAATGTTTAGTGAAACGTAGTCCCGGGCCCTAAAATTTCTTAAGACGCCTCTGTACACGAAAGTAGGTTAGAAAAGTTAAAAATGTTATTAATACTCCAATACGTTTTAATACTCGTATATCTTCCGTGCAGTGCACATTGGAACAGCTTCAGAATATGTGTTAAAAAGTTTCAGTTTATTCTGAAATTTGGCGTCTCGTGGAAAATTATAAAAAGTAGATATGTTATAGCTGTCAAGTTAAAGCTGACGTGAAATTGTTTTTGCCGCTTGAACGTCATCATAAATTAATTTAAATTTGAGTTTTCACGTATAGTTTTGTTTTGAAAGTAAGATTTTCACCAGTCTGGTTTATTACAGAATATTAGCAGCATTTCCCTTCGGGTATTCTTTCACAACTAGCAATTCCCTAAAATAGCATACGTTTTGGCACCAAGGTATATAATTACTTTTCAAATTAGAGTACCATACTTCACACATGTCTTTAATTCATGTTATACTCACACTATTAATCGATTCTTCAATATTTTCTCTTTTACAGAAAGACAAATATATTTGATAATATGATTGCTATGATGGAAAGATATGCGAATAACTTAGAAGCCTTAGTTGATGAACGTACAGTTCAATTGGTGGAAGAAAAGAGGAAAACAGGTACAGAACCATAGTTGGCAGCACATACACAAAGTGTAAATGCAGGACAGAAATTGGCCCCATGTTTATTACAAAACAGCGTTTTGATTATCGTAGAAGCTGTTGACAATTCGTTCATTTATAAAGTTTAGATTATTAATGAAACTGTGTCCGTATTTTGTAATTAGTACGGTAGTTTTCAAGCTTTCATACTGCAGTTTTGGAGTTTTTGCTTTTCTTTCAAATAAAAAGTGAACTTGAGATTTCCTTAGAGAAAAAAAAATATCAGGAATGTATTATTTAATTTCTCTATATAATAGTAATAGATGAAAATTTATTCACAGACAATTTTTGCGATAGCTTTATATGTTATTTAACATTAACATTTCAAATATTAAAAATAATAACTACCTGCGCCTTCCAATGCAGCAAGCTTCTTGAAAATGACGCGTTATTTATAATTTTAAAAATACACAAAATATGACAGTATATTTTCATATGGCGAACATTGTTTACTTTTAAAGGTGTATGACGAATCAGTCGGGGGTCTCAGTTTCCCTCACACTTTTTATTTTTCCCCTCCTTAAAATTTGAAGCTTTGGAAGGAACCCCTTCCTTTTACTTTCTCTTCATCTTTCTTCTCCTATACATGGTTCTGACCACACGACCATCGTATCCCGCTGTTAAAGGAGGGATGGAAAATAACTTGTGAGGGAAACCGGGACCCCCGACGGATTCAGCATACACCTTTAACTTATAAATACCTCATCGAAACTAATAGACTGCCTGATGCGGTACTGTAATGTAATTTCCACAACGAAATAACACGGTCTGTAAATCGTTTAAACATAAAAAACGGACGTTTCTATTTTCTCATTACTTACATGTATATGTATGTTATCATCAAATTAATATTTTAATATTTCCATTCATCTCAAATACGTTGGGGTCAGTGGCGGCGCCAGACCTATCCCCGACGAGGGGGCTGAGTTTCCCCGACAGGGGGGCTGCAGTTTGAAAATTATTTACTTCTTAAGCAAGGCCTTATGTGAAATTCCCTTATTTTTGGGTGTCATAGGAGGGGGGCGGACTGGAGCAGTTATTAAAATTTCCGAACTGAGATCCAAATTTGTGACCTTTGTGCGATTTAAAATTTCCTCCATTTGATTCCTAATATTTCTATTTCATGAATGGGAAGCTTGAACATATTCTGGTAATATTTATTTTGCGGAGTTTAGAGACAACTGTGAAATCACAACTTTATAAGTAATTAATTTGTATAGGCAAAAACGTATACCTGCTCGCGAAGTCATGGAATTTTAAAGGGCGTACGAAGCTGTGACGAATTTTTTTTCTTTTGTATGACAGAAAATCAAGCATTTAAGCTAATTTTTTTTTACCAAAATTATAATTTTCTAGAAGACCTTCATTGAGGGAAAAAATTTGTCACGCTTTTATTGAGAAGAAGTGTAGTTTTTAAGTTATTTTGGTAAAATAATGATATCAGAGTGCGAAGTTTAAGTACCGTAGTTTAAAACCCGAGCGGATCGAGGTCGAAATATTTTACGTATTTTGGTCAAAAAGTGTGGTTTTTAAGTGGTTTTTGCCAGCAAATTGAAATTTTTCACAGATTTTTCTTCTTTTTCTTTCAATTTACCGTATCGTGTTTGGTTACACAAAAGCCCAGGGACGGGGTTAAGAGCAAACATAACATATTTTTGCATTACTGATTACACAGCAGCATGTGAGTTTTCCGAAAAAATGGACATGCTGTTTTTTATGCATAATCTGAATTTTTCAAAAAAAAATTCAGATCCGTTTATGGTTTATTCAATTTTTTTAATACTCCAACATTCGATTTTTTACAAAATATGCTGTTTTACTTTGGGGGGGGGCACTTAGGATTCACCCGGAAGTTTTCTTACCTTTTTTTTATTATTTTTCCTTATTTTATCGGAAATTTACGAATTTTTATTCAAAATAACGGTTTGTATTATTTTCACAATCCATAATGGTATAGATGAAAGAGTTTTATTTACTTCAAAATGTAATACAGTATTAGCTTAAATTTGTACACGTAATTGTAAATAACACACTTTTTCTCTTCGACTATGATCTGGGCTGGAAACTTTGCTTTTTTGCGACATTGTAGTCCAAATATTGCTAACTTGCCCTCTCAACGTCGGAGACTTCGGCGAACGCTGGGGAAATTTTTCAGTAGATGAATAGTAGTTCCATATTATTCAAAGTGTCCATTCTATTTTGCTTTCAAAATGGCTGCTTATAGAAATCTCTCAATTTTATAACCTCAGTAACTTCATTTATTCATCATGGATTATTTGAAATTTATTATTGTTTGAATTAACTTATCATGTGAAGTTTCACAATTTGTAATTTTCCCCGACGAATTCATTTATGCCCCGACAGGGGGCTCAAGCCCCCACTGTCCCCCCTGGCGCCGCCCCTGGTTGGGGTTAATATTTCCCTTTTGTTTTCCAGAGACCCTCCTTTACGAGATGCTTCCTCGTTACGTGGCAGAACAACTTAAACGTGGTAACAAAGTAACAGCAGAGAGTTTTGATTCTGTAACAATATACTTCAGTGATATGGTTGGCTTCACAACAATGTCTGCTCAATCCACACCATTACAAGTTGTGGATTTCCTCAATGATCTTTATACATGTTTCGATTCCATTATTGAGAATTATGACGTCTACAAGGTTGAGACCATTGGAGATGTGTATATGGTGGTAAGTAGAACACCGCAGATTGGAATTCACGAAGGTCATTGAAGGCAACAAATTGTCATAAAACGTTCTTCAAAAGAACATTACATGACTTTCTTGTAAATTTAAAAAAATATTAGTTGGCATTGATATAAGCTAAATCGTAGTATACTCGTATCCTTTAGCTTGTGCTAATTTTAATTGCTTCTACATGGTGTTGAAGTACGTACAGTTTAAGACGAAGGAAAACTGGCTTCTCTGTAGTGTAGTGATCTGCACGCTTCGGGCTAAACCGAGAAGTGCCGGGTTCGATTCCCGGTGGAGAACATTTTTTTTCTTTGTCTTAAATTGTTGTTTAATTAATGCTTCGATACCTGTTAATAACAAACCTTAATTTACTCTTCAGAGTTATTTGAAAGTGTACATTAAGTGGTAATTTTTATGCTCAAAACATGCATAAATACGGGTTGTGCGAGCTATAGAGTGTTTTAACATTCCTTAGCTCTCTTACGGAGTCCTTGATTGATTCGATTTGAAAATATTTGGGTTTGATGGAAGGGGTTGAGCCGGTTGACAGCAAATATTTCAAAACCAATAAAAAACGTTTTATTTCGTTCTCTTTACAGGTTTCCGGTCTTCATATTCGTAATGGTGACCTTCATGCAGCAGAAATCGCTTCAATGTCTCTTCATCTCCTAGATGCAACTAAAATGTTTAAAATACGTCACAGACCTAACGATACATTAAAACTCAGAATAGGAATACATTCTGGGCCGGTATGTGCAGGGGTGGTGGGGTTGAAGATGCCAAGGTATACTGTCTCTTCGGAGATATTGTTAATACAACGTCGAGGATGGAATCCACAGGAAACCGTAAGTTACAGGTTGAATGGAGATAGTGTAGCATTAGTACTAAAAGAGTTTTATCCGAGCAAAGATGCAGATCTGCTCGGAACTGTTTCGAAATACTTTTTCTTGTTTCTGCATCAAAGGAGAAACTGCAAGCATGATTAATTTTGAAGTTGTGTTGCACAGTAAGGGCGCTTACGGAAACGAAGAATTCTTGCTCCACTTACAGGAAAAGCGTCCGGAAACTAAGATTTCGTAAGAAAAAAGTTGTCCGGGAACGCAGAAATTTCATACGCCGCTGTCAGTGGGTGGAGTGGGAAAAAGTTGCACTTCGCGCACTTACGAGTTGCACTTTGCGCACTTACGAGTCCTCCTTTTTAATAATGGCTGCCTTCATGACCGTACAACGGGTCTTTGAGCTGTTTTGGTTTTTCCCTATTTCTTTTAGTTTTTAATGGCTATTCTGTGTAGAATTGTGAGAATATGATTTCAAAGGTCAGTAAAATATATTTCAAAGTGCCAGCACCTCTGTAATTACCTCTGTTATTTCGTCTGTTTCATTTTCATTCCCGCCAAGAGGTGATCAATGGGACACGGTATTGTAAAAATAAATTTTGATTTACAATAAAATAACGGTATTTTGCATTCATTACGTCTTTATCTTTAAATTAAGATTTGTTTTTCGAATGGTTGGATTTTTATATCAAGTTTTGATGGAATAAAATGTTAAATACCTGGCAGCTGTTGCTCGGCCATTTTTCTGTAAGAAAATGCGTTCGGAAATATTTCTTGCGCCATGATGAAGCCACTGTCAGCCAAGTGTAGAAATTTTCTTCATTTCCGTAAGCGCCCTAAAGTATTTTTATGGTAAAATAAGGAAAACTGTAGTTATACAGTAGGTAGAAATTCACGAATTTGATTGTAGGCAACAATTTTTTCTCCCATAAAGCAGCATGCAAATAAAGTAATAAACTCAAATTTGGGAATTACGTTCGTATCCTTTACTTTTCATAATTTAAAAAATAAAAACATCAACTGAAAGTATGTCTTCTTTATTTTCTGAGAATATTGGATTATTTTGTAATAACTTCAATCTAAAAATACGAAAAAATTCATTTTACATTACGAATTTCACGTACATGGGAAATTCCCATTGATATCAAAAATGAAAACTAAATGAATTTTTTTCCGTGCTTTTATACTAACACGTATTACAAAATGACTCAATATTCTCAGAAAGTATAGAAGACGTACTTTCAGCTGGTATTTCTATTTTTGAAATTACGAAAAGTTAAGGGTGCACAAATATTTTCCAAAATGCGGCTGTTTGAGATGTATAAGATTGTATATGCAGATTATTATAAATGCGAATTTAATGAGCTCACGCCCGACATTGTCTAGCGTAAAATAAAACCTATTAAAAACCTACATGACTTTTTAACAACGCTGTAAATATCATACTAGAAAAAAACATCACGGGTTTATCAGCTATACCTGTGAAAATATGGACAACCCTTAATGTAAAAATCTCAATGATATAGAAGTAAAGTTGTGGAAAAACAAAACAGAAAGTAAATTAAAATGTGACATTACTAACACAATTGTATGTCGAATGAAAAGTCATCAAAATAATTGATCAACTGCTGTATTTAATACAAACCACAAAAACTGTGTTATTATTCATGCAATATAAGAATTTTTGTTTAATAATGAATATTTTGTCAACATAACTTTTTAGTTTCTTTACAGCTCTTCGTATCCATAGTAGCGAACAGATGAGGGAACTTCTGAATAAACTTGGTGGATACACATTCGAAGATAGAGGAATTATCACAGTTAAAGGAAAAGGTAACAAGTTATTATTCAAAATAGATCATGCAGATAACAGGTACTCGTTGAAACCCAGTTCGAATTGTGAAATTTAAAATGTCTATCCTAAAGAAATAGATTTTCCCTTCATGAAATTTTGTCTCATGTTTCAGTAAAGAAACTACGTTGTTTGAGTTTTGAAACAAAACATTTTTGAATTAAAAAAAAATCCTCTAGAAATAACAAAGATTCCTGTAATCTTACTTGTCAGCACTCTTAAGCTACATCATTTAGTATTTTGATAAATTATATTTTCTAAATTCGTTATTGTTAGATATACGTAATTATATCTACCAAGATACTTAGTCCACAGAAAATTACTTTAAAAAAATTAATAGGAAATTTACAGGAGAACAAAAGTTTGCAAACATTATAGTCTGAGTAGATTCACAACAAAAAAATAATTCAACTAAATTTCTTTGCAGTGTTTCACTGCATGTTTTCATATTTTCAGTAGAAGAACCTAAAATATATGTTGTGAGAGACACCAACAGGAGAAAATGGAACTACTGATACGGACTAAACAATCACTGTATGGAAATGGACACGTTCTAAATTCTCGTTCTCGATCAGAATTATTTCTGTTTGTGTTGTTGTTCTAACCCCATTGTCACGAACCAGTTTATCAAGCTACTCTTGGAAAACTGGCTCTTAAAGAAGTTAGAGAAATTTCTCCCGTCAGATGGCTCTTGCAACAGGGGGCGCTGTTTCATACCTTCTATATTAAATATTATAGTCTGAATAGGTAGCAAAATGAGACAGAGTGATTTAATTTAAGATTTTTGTTGTGAATCTACTAAGACTGATGTTCCCTATGATGTTTGCAAACTTTCGTTTCCGCATGTGAATTATTTGGCATTACAAAAACGAAATGTTTTGATTATTTAAAATTACACATACACTGTTAAAAATGAAATACAAAGCCTCTTTGCTAAATATGCCTTAGTATTTTACTCCATATTTTTTTCTGTATCTTTTGTTTTCTCAGGTGATCTTCAAACCTTTTGGTTGACCGGTGAAGATTCTCAGTGGCGAGTAAAACGTGAAGAAGAACGCCGTCGCCGTTTACGAAAACTCCTTGCTACTCGTAGTTTCGAAGAACGTTATCCAAGGACTGGTGTACGCCGCAGTGTTAAAGGAACTCCGCCTACTCAAGCATCAAATAAGAAATTAAGATATGCCAGTGAGAGACAAACGCAGTTTCAACATGATGGACACGGTAAGAACGGGTTTAGAATGCTTGACTTCGTTAACAGAAGTACCTTCTGCATAAAGAATTGTAATCGCATACCTACTTATTAATCATCGTCTAAACCATACGAATCATACGAAACAATTCTTTAGAGTTCAAACAGTGTGATGATAATCATAATATTGCAGTGATGAGGTCGTATTTATGCAGGAGTTTTTTGTTTACAAAATGAGTGATTTAGGGATCAAAATGTTGCTCGAGAGGAGCTAGGTCATTTTTATGAATGTTTTCTTCAAGTTTGAATGAATTTTTTTTTCTTTTTTTTTCAGAATTTCCTGATTTTTTTCTTTCTTTTCTTCCTCTTTTTGTATGATTTCTTTCCCCCGTTTCCGGTGAGGGTGGTTGAACCATAGAAAAACCCATCCCCCTCAAGTACAACCATGCATAGTAACCTTCACAGGGATGATTCTGAAAAGATTCTTGCCCCTCACTCAAATTTTCTCTAGCCATTGTCCAGTAACTTTTTCCAGGCAATTCCACTAGACAACATTACAGAAGCTATTAGTTCAAATCATCTCAAAAAACTTATTTGTTATACTGACTGCTAGGAATTTCTAGAAAACAAAAATAATTAAGTTTTTATGTGCTATGTAATTCAAAATGGAATCTCAAAACATTCTCTACGATTTTATATAAACTCAAAATATTTTCGTAAATAATAAACTTCCAACATAAAGTTTTGCTAGTCTGAACTTTTATATGTTTGCTAACAAATATAAAAATCGTACGTTCTTAACCAGAGTGTTTTCTTCTCTTCCTAGATTTTCTACATCTGTGCAAACTCAAAATATTAAAACAATAATCCGCAAAAATATTGTTTTCAGACGACAAATTCATCCACATTCACCGAGGTATTTCTCATTCACAAACTAATTTAATTTTGCACAAATCAACGAAATGGCGTTTAGGAATTAATCGAAATTGCGTTGGTGTTTCAAGAATACAACGGACAGAATGGTTTTTATTACTTGCTTTCATTTCTAAATTACTTTTCTAGCTGTGGCCCGCTTATTAAGAGTCTTTTGGAGTGGTCCCCCGTAACCGGCACTGAAAACGGAGGTTTCGTACTATAAAAAGACCAAAAACATGCTTGTCAAAATTCTGAAAGTAGTCTTTTCATTTGAATGTACTATAAGTACTTACTTTTGAAATTTCGAATTTTTGCTTTCAGTCACATCTATTTGGTAACCGTATCCTTTTGCTATCTACAAAAAATGGAATTTCAATGACCGTATATACTTGCAGTAAATACATACTAAAATGATGCCTACTTTTCAGAATTTTGATAATCATATTTTTGACCATTTTATAAATCAAAATACCCATTTTACAGTGCCGGCTGTCCGGAAGACTCTTAATTGGCGCTAGTGATTTTTAACTTCTCCTATTCCACTTGTACAATATTAACACGCACAGAACCTAGAATTCACATAAAGAAAATGTTTCCATGAATTTGCATGAATAATTGTAGGCACGGCGATGAAGCAATTTAAATTTCCCGAATTACATTTCAGTGCTCAAAGCTTAACCAGAGTATTTTCTTCTCTCCCCAGCTCCTCCCCCGTACTTCTCCGAGTCCCGCCGCCATCTTTAATGGAACGCCGCCTATCGTGTGGTAACAAAACTAACTCTTACCCATCCATTCTCGAAATTCCAATATCACGTTCAAGTTTCAAACGTAACTGTAACTCCAGCGTGGCTCTCTGTGACGTCAGCAGTTTCCTGTGGCCATACTCCAACACCACACCGGACATGACGTCATTGATATCGTCACCGGAAATGGAGGATATAGCAGAAGCTTCTCCTGGACCTTATGTTGAAAAGTTAGGAGGTGGAACGGATGTTTTACCGCTAATATCGCCTGAGGAGAATAAAACTGAAACGCCGGTTTGACGGGAATTGTAAGCCGAGTTTGTTTATACTGGGTGTCCCATAAGTCTTGCTACACTTCTGTATCTCATAAACCATGCATTTTTGAAATATAGTGTAAATTAGAATTATGCATGAAAAAATAAATGATTTTAATTGGAACATAAAAATTCGATGCAGATGTCACGTGACGAGCTACAGCACGACCAACTTTCTTAAAAAGATAGGGAATCGTCATCGATGTATAGGAAAAAGTTGGAGATCTTTCAATTTTACACTCAAAAAACATAAATATGCAAATTTTCTTGTAGTCTGAACCCACCTTTTTGACCTCCGAAATTCCCATTATTTTATGATTTTTATAACTTAAGAAGGGGGAATACGTCAAAAACTTGTGAAATTTGGTTTAGTCCTTTCAATGATCTATTCAGGGCCTTTCTTTTAAAAACTGTAGGTTTGTTGAAAGGGAAATATCCCCAAACATAATTATTATACAAAATAATTTTCATGATGCTGCTCTATCACATTTAAAAAGTAAGTAAAGTTTTTACCACTAAACGAGTAATAAAATTAAATAAATGTTGATATAAATTTTTATTTTATAGTAACCTATTTATGTGACTAATATTTCTAGAAACATAACAGATTATC
>JAQFYR010000465.1:0-12765 GCA_034694985.1 Campodea silvestrii
CTTCGAAACGTATTGTACGCAACCATACATCTGCCGAAATATTTGTTTTAAAGAATTATAGTATTAACAAAAAGCCGTAACTGATTGTGGACCTGTAAACATTTTTCGAACATACATACGGTGGTTAATTTGTAATGTATAGTCAGAGCGCATTTTCTAAATATTTTGAATAATTTTTTGTTGTTACATTTTACGAAAAAAGCTTCATTAATAAAGTATTGTTCAAGTTGTTTACTCCTTGCGAGTTGCGACATATTAATTAATTTTTCTTAATTATCGGAAAAAATGTGTTTGAATTGCTGGTACTGTAGATCTATACGCTGTTCCGAAATTATGGTACATTACTTTCTTCTAGTAGGTCACTATTTAAATAATGATTGCAATCCGAGACAGGACTTATTACATGTACCCCTTGAAATCCATAAATTCATTATCTGATTCGATCATTGTACTGACATTCCACCAGCTGTAAATTTAAACGTATAAGAATATTTCTCAGTGTAGAACTATAGGTCAATACATCAGACATGTTTTATACTATATGGAAAGTGAAGAACCTTTGCTAACTTTTTGTTTCGACCTATTTATAATATACCCTTATAACTTCTCAAGTTGTCTAAAATTCCTGTTATCACTTTTAAGATCAAGCGGTCACGTGCCCTGTTGTTTTTAAGTTTGACAGTTACGTAAGTCACGAAGTACACGTCATAAACTTTAATGACCGTGAGACATAATGGATCACTTCTACTGGAAATGTCACATTCTGAGGATTGACGGTAGGAAATTTTAGAGAAAGATTTTTTGAAAATCTATAATGAAACTATTTTTCTGCACTAGAACTAATGTTGCCACCGAAACTGAGCCTACCTCTGTCTATAAACAGAGCCCGAGACCGAGACTGTTTATCCGAGCGTCGAGCGAGACGAACCTTAAACGAGAGCCCTCGGTTATTATTACTATCCGAACTGAAAATAGTTTTACAAGTTGATTTTAGATTAATTCACATAACAGTATTTTAAGCTTGACAAATACTTATTGTAGGTAGGCCATATTTTGATATTTATAGTTATGTTTCTTGTATTACTGCAGGAATTAATATTACCTGTGACTATTCACTTTATGTAAGAGCTTTGACGTCATCAATAGCCGTTTTTTCAAAGTGTATATTATTATTACTACAAAATAAATGCAATGATTTCAATTTTCCCGAAGTATAGTTCTAAAAAATAATTTTCTCGATTGATATTGTTTTGATATCTGAAGGTTTTCAAATTTTATCTGGGATTCCCCGCTTTAAAAGAACCTAAGCTGAAGGTCGTGGGTTCGAGTCCCTCCTGGGACCCACATTTTTCTTATGTATTATATCGCTGTATTAATTAAAAGGGTAAAACCACTATCGATATTTAATTATTTAGAATAGTTCATCCATTTACGAATTTAACTTCCCTTTAAAAGAACGTACATGTTTATTTATGGTATCACAGTTTGATTTTAATCCTCATTATAAATTCATAAAATGTTATGAAACTATTTACGTTTGTAAATTTACATGCTTTGAAAGTGAATCTGATGTACAGTAATACTCCATTTACTCCATTGAATATTCCCATTGATAAAACTTGTTTACGTTACCCAACAGCATGTGATACGGCACTATACAGTACACAGCAATTCCGGTGAAATAGTACAATAAAAAAGACACATTTGGAATTCAAACCAAAACCCTCGTTCCGCCTTCCGCGGATACTATACACGAAGAGAAATACATTGTAAATACAGCAGTCAGCAATCAGCATTGAGAGAAAGTTATACAGCAGCAATATACAGAACAAGTTCCTAGAAGAGTATTTTTGAAATAGAATGGTTGTTTCTGACGTTTTTGAAGTATTGAAATCTTATTGATCTGTGGTATTTGCATACACATATTTATATACTTTAGACAAAGAAGTCGTATGGTTAGAAAATAAATTCTGCTTGGTTCAGAGGTTTATTTCGCGTGTGATACTTTTATGTTTTAATACAGTTTCACATTGAAAGTACAGAAGAAAGAACTACCCAGTTTGGTGTAGTCTGTAAATAACTGAAGTTAAAATTTTGAGTATGATCTTTGTGCTGGTAAAGTATAAATCATTAAATATTTTACTCCAAACAATAATAGTTATAGTATAATATAAATAAGTTAATAATATAATTTTATTATCTTTGAAAATTTAGAAGTTTCGAAAGTGATATTTAAGTTAAACTTTATTAAGTAATTTTCTTTTACTTCTGTTGGTTATATAATTATATATATATTTCAATCAATATTCTTACATGAAAGGTGCAATTGCTCAGACAATTAAAAAAAATAGGATAAAATATAGTAAATAATAATAATAAAAGTAAACTTTGCAATCGTTTTCAGCATTCTAGATTGTATTATAATTTTCCTGTGTTGTGTGTATTTCCCTGTGCACCGAAAAAGAAAGGAAAAAAACAGGATATTAGTGTAAAAATTACAAATACAATTTGTAGATATTTAGAGCAGACAAATATACTTGTTAAAACAGCAAATACATTTGTTGTTTCAACAATGAAAATTGTTAAGCCAAAACAGGTGTGTAGTAATAATAACATTTGTTGAAATGGCAAATATATTTATTTTAAAAAAAAAAATATATTTTTCTGACATACTGTATATTATATATTAACAAATGCAATTTTAACCAATCCGATTTTTGTGTGCTATTCATTCAAAGGGATTTCTTTTGCTTAATTTCATAAACAAATTCTGTTTACAAAAAAAATCGGGACATATAACATAGTCCACACACACATATATCTCAAATCATAATGATTCTGGGAAACGAAGCATTGGAGTCTTGAAGTTATCGTATATGAAAATAAAGAAACTTCCAAATAAAAACTCTTTATTTCATCCTTACCGAATAAAAATATACATTTTAATTAGGGAATACATCGGTTAATCGGTTAACCGGTTAGTAAACCGGTTAATCGCTTCGAAATCAGTAACCGGTTAACCGTTTTTTTTCTATTTTTTCTTGAGAAAACGAAGGTTTTTCCGTGTTTCTTAATCAATTTTACGATTTCGATATAAGTATGACACATCGATCGAAAGGTCTTGAAACGACGATTTCAAAAATATAAAATACTTGGTATTATGACGTATGTGTCAAGAGTTATTTGCAAGAACGGAAAAGTACGTACGCGGTCAACGACGTTATTTTTCCGAATTTTCCCTGTTATAGCGACTTTTATATTGGACTAAATTGATAGTTCAAATGATACATTAAAAGAAACTGATAGACAGTTTTGGAATCTCACTTTTAAAAAGAAGTGCCGACTGACATTATTTGACCAGATGAAGTTTCTCACTTTCAGCTTTTTGCCGACGTTCATATCCACGATCTGATCAATAAGATCGGACGAAATACATGTTTTCGGTCACCTTTTATGTCGCTAATATTGTGTGTAATGATATTGTGTCACATAGGCCTACCGTTTTTATCGTCTCTTTCCCCCCTTTAAAATGGCGTATACCACCTGTTTCTGTGTCGTGGAAATTTCGATGAAAGTAGAGAAAAACGTAATTATAGTAACTGGTTAGTACAACTGGTTAACTGGTTACAAAAATAAACCGGTTATGGTTTCACTAATCAAAATGAATCAAGATATGAGAGAATAATAATAATGTATTCTGAATTTGTTATGTACTTACAAAAGAATCTTCATTACATTTTGCAAAACATATACTTCCTCTTTTTGATATTCGCTTTGAATCTTCACTGTTCTTCATCTTATTCTTTTGATGCCATTCACAATCAGGATCAAATACCTAAAAGAAATATGTCTATTATACAACACTGCATATTACGAGATGTAGAAACTTCCTTCAATGTTTTTAAATTTACTTCCCAAATCTGTTACCTGGAGTCAAAACCATTTTTCTCCTATCTAAATGCATGTCAGAGTTAAGCTCATTTTCAACTTGCAATTACTCAGCTATTTATTAACGGAATTGGACAAATTTTGTGTCAAAAATGTAGGAAATGACATCAACAACTGTTTGATGGAAGTGAAATTATTTTATTTAAATATGTGTTTGCTTGTCAAAAATCTAAATTAAATCATATTGTTGAAAAGCGAAAAGTTGCAATTTTTGGGAACTTTTTTCGTACCTTCAAATCGAAGTTATCACAAAAATAAAAATATCTACAGAAAGTTCAAGTTTTGCAGATTATGAGGATACTTTTATTTTTGATATTACTTTAATTTCAAGGTATGGAAAAAATTCAAAATATTGCAACTATGTTCACTTTTCACTCATACGAAAATTTTGATTTTTGACCAGCAAATATACATTGAAACAAAATAATTTCATGCCCACCAATAAGCTGAGATCATTTCCTACATTTTTGACCCAAAAATTATTTTATTCCGTTAATAAATAGCTGAGTAATTCCAAGTTGAAAATGAGCTTAGTCCCATGTATTTAGATAGGCGAAAAACTGACCAATCATCTGAGAATATAATCAAATTATGATTCATTAATCATTAGTGACATGAAATAGATGGCGATTTCTGGATTCATTATGTTCATTTTTGTTGTTTCCTGAATTTTAGGCTCCATGCTTCAAAATCTAAGTGCTATGGATAGGCCCATCTGGATTTTTGCACCCCAGATTTACAAAAAACAAATCCTGTGCTTGCTACTCACCATATTAAGCACACTCCTCATAAGTGTGAGAGCCTGTTGTGATGTACTCATACTAATCATTTCTACTACAAGTTCTATGACTAACACACACATCTGTTTAATACCCTCCTGAACATCCGCTGCCCAAGAACGTACTGCTGCAGTCTTTAACATCTTACGGAAGAAGTCTGGGCACTGACCTATGAAGCGAAGGCACGGATCGTTATGTTCGAGGGAACCTACGGAAGGGAGAATTAGTTTAATGTAGTGCTCTCAACGAATATTTGAATATCCTGTCAAATATTTTTTTTTCCTTTTTTTAGAATTTTATATCTCGGTCAGTTTTTAAGATTTTTCGACGGAACAAAAAGACGATCTATAGAAAACATCTGAATTGCCTAAAAACTTTGTTTCACGAAAATCCGTTCACTACAAGGCCGTCTATGACAAAAAAGGTGAAGGTCATCTTTTGGAAGGAACCCAAAATAGTTAAAGTTTTTCTCAGTAGACAAAATATTTTTTTGTCATTGACGGCCTTGTAGTGAACAGATTTTCGTGAAACTACGTTTTTTAGACAATTCAGATGTTTTCTATAGATCGTTTTTTTGTTTCGACAACATAATTATCTTAAAAACTGACGGAAATATTAAATTCCAAAAAAAAAAAAACGTTTTTTCTTTTATCAGTAAATTTTCGAATATTCGGTCCGAAAAAAATCGAATATTCAAACAGCAAGATATTCAAACGTTGAGAGCACTAGTTTTTAATGATGCAACAGTGCTGTGCCCACAGATGCAAACTTACGTTCTCTGACAATCCTGATGGCAGCAATGAGGCACTGACCGAGGGCTTCCTCTTGTAGATGAGGCATAGACCATGAACTATACAGACGAGATTCAAGGTCACTCAGATGGTTTGATGGAAACTCATGATTCTCTTCCACACAAGATAAGAGGCCTGAATCCTATGGAAGGAAAGGAAAGAAAAAAATTAAGTTCAAGTTTCAGATATACCATACTTTTACAGGGTGTCATTACAAAGTATAAATATTTCAAATTCCCTGATATTCCCTGATATTTCTCTCACTATTTAGGCTATCAAATTTATGACTTTTTTCCTGATAACTTAGATTTCATATGAATTAAAATTAATTATGCCTATACATTATTTTGTTTCCTGCATTATAAATGGTAAATTAGAAAATAACGATAAGAATTACTTCTATGGGACACCTAATATTTTTATTTGTTGGGATTCCCAAACGTCATTCCCGTCAGCTGAATCCATCTGTTGAGTGCAACAAAATTACCCCACTGTCCGAGCGAAGCGAGGTCAAATTTTTATTACATTTCTTTTAGTCAACAATACCCTAGCCATGCTGGTTTACTGAGATTTCAATAATTTCATCTGAATTTGCTCAATTTTTCTTTCTCTCCTATTTCTTCCCCTTAAATCTGCATTTGCTAAAAAGGGGATTCAAGGGAAATAAATTTTTGTCAACTGCAGATGCCAAAACCAGGTGATAAGCTTAGTTGAAGATTTTAACAGCAACAATATCGGGATCATATTAAAAGTAATTGTGCTTTGCAAGCGAAAGCCAATTTTGTTAAAAATTTAGTCAATAAAAATAAGCTCTTCTTTCAGAAGTTTTTTGGAAATTTCATTATTTTTTATTTTCCTTTTTTCTTCAAATTTTCCTGATATCCCCTGACACCAACATTAGGAAACCAATTTGCTTGACTTTTCCTTGATCTCCCTGATAGTAGACACCCTGAGACTTTTAGCTTTTCCATTAACATCAAATTATTATAACAATTTTACTTCGTTCTGCAGTTAGGAATAATTTCTAAGGCTGTTCAAAATAGCTAAGACTTTTGTATACTGTAATTTATGAATAACATCTGATTAGCCTAAAGAAAATATATTTGTAATTACATTAATTATTTTTACATACTTATAAGGATCCTTAGTGTTTTTAATAGTTTGCGGACATTATGCACGATTCTCGAAACGTTCTTCGTCCTGTGATGAATCCAACATTTTAGAGACTCATTATTTTATCAGAGAGAGAAACGCGTGAGTTATAAATTTTTCATTTCGGTAATTTGCAGTTTCTTGTCAGTAATAGTATTTTCTTCACAGTAGTGTCCAATAAACATTATTATTTGAAAGTTTTCGTAAGAAATATAAGTGGAAAAGAAAAGATAGGAGAACTGAGTAATGATTATGTTTGTCCTCTGTCTCACTTCGTGTCTAGGTATTTTTTGGAGAACCATTTGTTCCACATAGTATTGAAAATGCCGTATATATTCGCACTTCCTTCCCCCCAAAAAATCACGCAGTGTAAGAAATAAGCACTCGCCATTCACCATTTGGCGAGTATAAAACGTGATATGGCGAGTAGAAATAATTCCCACTCGCCAAATTGACGAGTAGAGTCCAAAAACGTATTTTTGAAAATCTTAAGTCCACATTCAATTCCCTGTAGAATGGGTAATTTTCGATCAAAATACATGTACAATATCAAACGCCAAAATTTGCGCAATGAACAGCAGATTCCGAAAATGTATTTTATTCGCCGATGCGCCGAACATCGACGGAATTATAAGGCAAAAATCGGGAAAATTCTTTCGTCGACGATATTTTATTTTCGTATTTTCCATTGTAACTTTTGAATAGAAAATGTTTCAGAAACGTCTTATAGATTTTTAGAATCTGTAGTTCATGGCGCTTCTTTTGATATGTAACACATCTATGTAACTCAGAAATTATGCCATCTGTAAAAATTCGTTCCATCAGACCAGGTCATGACCAGTGCATATATATAAATAACTAAGGTACCAGTTAATGACAGCCCTATGATAAAAGTCCATGGGAATAAAAGCGTAAAAAAAAACAGTCTAACTGAATGGCAATTTTTTTAATGTCAGGGTTGCACCCTATTTTTTTCTCTTTTTCAAATATTTTGCGACAAAAATGGCGACTTCGAATTTGGTTGGCTAGTAGATTATCGCATTTGGCTAGTAAGAAATATATCTACTAGCCACAGTGGCTAGTGAAAAATAAAGTTAATTTCTAACACTGTATGACTGTAAGGGATATCTGCAGTTTGAATTATTAGCCTAATAAATTGTAGGTCTTTATTTTTTTAATATTTTGGCCTATAGTTCATAGTCTTGATAATACATTAGGCCCAGGTTTTAAATTTTTTGAATTTTGAAATTAAGTAATATTGCACTTCAACAAAACAGAAGGATTTTTTAAATGACTTTCTTATGAATACAGTAATTTTATAATTTTAATAAATAATGTAATAATGTTTTAATTTATGAACTCTTATATGATATAGGGTGTAACTGTTTAATACTACTAGATAAATAGCCTAAGGTATATATTTTTTTAAATCATAATTTTTTTTATTCATGTCAAAACTAGAACTTGTTCGCTGAAAATAAGGCATAAAGTTGTCGCCTGAAGATCTAATTTATTTTTAGTTTACCTAAAAAAATAAATATGTATTAATTTTTTTAAATACTCCAATGGATTAGTTTCTAGCTTCCAACTTGAAGAGTCAGAAAGATGTAGTTTTGAGCTTTTATTAATAGGTCTGGTTGTTTCCCTAGGTTTTGAGTACTCCTCAGCGAATCAGTGCCCAGTTAGGAGTTCCAACTATAGCTGCAACTCCAAAGAATTATATCTCACCAATACTAGATCACAGTGGAGCCAGAAAAAGACAAGATGTCGACTGTGATTACTCACTTGAAAGGTAAGCAAGCCAGTTTTGTTTGTTTAGCAAGACGTCTCAGTTTAACTTTGTGGTTAGAGAACGTGATATATGCGTAATCAAAAGTCTAGGTTTGATTCTCACAACTTACGGACTACGGAGGATGACAATCATTTTCTTTCTGGTAAGTTTTACCCATGGAGTTATTTACAGTGATGCCTGTCTATAGGCTGTACCGCTGTAGGCTATATAATTAAAAAAAAATTAACAATTAAGTTTAAAATGTTTAAGCCAATTTTTACCCTTGGAATAGGCGTACTGGTTTGTTTGTATTTTTAATTGATTACAAATTATTGTAATTGATGCTGTTAGTTTTAATACCGTACCATACTTTTTAAAAATACCCTATATAGACCTAGTTATTTCTCTGCTTAATGATTTTAGTTGAAAATTGAAGAATTGAAAGCGCTTCGACAATCAAGTGATTCTAAAGTATTACAGATCAAGTTAAAATTTTATACAATACAGTAACTTTTGAAAATATTGTTTTCCGACGATGGTTCCAGTAGTAAAGTGTTCACCGAAAATAAGATCTTTAAAACATCCTTATGTTTGTGTTTAAATGTTCAATTCTTTTGTAAAATGAAGGTAATTCTTTACAACAAATTGATTGAATTGAAAATGCAATTATGAATATGATTACAGTAAGCTAATATCTAAAGCCTGCATTATTTCAATTAACTAA
Organism: Campodea silvestrii; assembly: GCA_034694985.1. NCBI lineage: Eukaryota > Metazoa > Arthropoda > Diplura > Rhabdura > Campodeidae > Campodea > Campodea silvestrii. The sequence continues at coordinate 9,166 of JAQFYR010000465.1, forward strand.
GTACTGTGCGTTTTAAAGTCATTCAACTCTAAATTTCTTTATTGCTTTTATTTCAGTAAACGTCGTAAAGCTGAAAAGGTTGGTAAAGGTTTACGACATTTCTCCATGAAAGTTTGTGAAAAGGTACAAAGAAAAGGTACAACATCTTATAACGAAGTAGCAGATGAACTGGTGGCAGAATTCAGTAACTGCTCCAGTCTACCAGTATCAACTGCTGACCAGGTATGTGTCTAACCCCCCGATCATTTAGGTTGTATTTGTTAGGCTCCTCAGTAGATATTCTTTGTTGCTTTTTGTTGGTATGTCCACTTGTCCTTAAATTTTAGTTTTTATTCTTTGATACGGTAATGTCATTTCAATTTTAACATTTTGATCGTTTTGTCCAGAAGATGATAGTGTATAGCTATCGAAACTAGCTATGTAGTCGGCAGTTTTGTCTTTTTTCAAAATATTATTGAGGAATTTAGTGTTTTGTAGTTTATTTTAGGCTACTAGCCAAGATATTTATTTCTGTTTTAACAACTTTACAATATTTTTTATTTTCCTTTCCCAATGGTTTACAATATACGATATATGTTGTAAAAAAACACGTTTTTTATTTTTCGTTTGTTTTTATTATCAACACTAACGTGTGTTTTATTCTGAATATTATTTTGTAGGCCTACGAATACAACTAATTATTCAGTATTTTAAGTACCAGTACTATCAAAGTATCAATAAGCCTACAGTATGTTTTTATATGAGAAAAAAAGTGAAGAAAACTATTATTTATGTATTTATTAACATTTTAAAAGTTCACAACACTTAATACCCAGACCCTAAATTTGACTATTTATTTGAGACTTTACGTTTTTTATTCTAATTAAAAATGAACTTACCTAGTTTTAAAACAAATAAAAAACATTTTCTTTTAAATAAAAATGAACGCGTTTGTTTTTATTTACACTATACATGTAGTAAGTTATCTTAAACCTGTTGAATTTCAAAGATAATAATTTAAAATAATGAACATTTCCTATAACTGAATGTTATTGGCCCTAAGATTAGATGAGTATTTTCTTATTCCATTTTGATTTAGCGTAACTTGTCCATTCCTCCTGTTTCAGTATGACCAGAAGAACATCCGTCGTAGAGTTTACGATGCTTTGAATGTTCTGATGGCAATGAATATAATCTCGAAAGAGAAGAAAGAAATTAAATGGTTGGGTCTTCCTGCAAACTCATTGCAGGAATGTCATACACTTGAGAAAGAAAAGAAACAAAGAATGGAGCAAATCAGGACCAAAACATCACATCTTAATGACCTCATAGTACAGGTAACATTCATGACCTTATAGTATAAGTAGCATAACCCAATAATACACGTAGCATGAGCTGCATGACTCATAGTACAGGTGTACAGCTAACATGACCTCATAGTGGTACGACATGACTACAAGTCTCATGACTTGTAGTACAGGTAACTTTATCAATGGAAAGGTGACTTGATTCATTGTACAGGTGACTTGTCTCATTGGACCACAGGTAACTTGACTCATTGTATAGGTGACTTGACTCTTTTGACAGGTTACTTGACTCATTTGACAGGTCAATTGACTCATTTGATAGGTAACTTGACTAATTTGACAGGTAATTTGATTCATTAGACAGGTAATTTGACTCATTGGACAGGTAACTTGACTCATTGGACAGGTAACATTCTGAATTAGCTCAAGTAATAAGAGACAGAGAGATGTAGCACCTTGTATAATTGCATAATTCAGTCAAGTGACTTCATATTTATAGATTGAGGGAAACGGAATAACAATGTCTGAAATAGATTTTTCTGTATTTTGTTTTGTATTTAACAATAACTATGATTCTTGCAGATATTTCTTATACCGGGGTATATAGCTTACAGCATAAAATGTGTCTTGAACTTGAGTTTTTAAAAATGTATACCGGTAGGCCTACTATGTTTCTTTTATAGGCCTGTCGAGCATTTCAATAGTTAGTAAATGTACCAGTTGAAAGATATATAGATTCCTTTGAACAAATTGTTTTTATGATTTTTACATTTTTTACCACTATTTTTTGAACTGACACTCTCCCAAGTTTTATATGTTTGTGGACACTTACAGACTGTGCTGTATTTAATAAATTATGTAATAATTTAAGTTGTCCTATTTTCAATATTAGCATGAATTATTGGCTCTCATGTTTAGAATATAAATATTTTTTATTCATCTAATAATAATATTACGGCAGCATAAAGCAAGCCTATTCCCTTAACAAACTATCACTGACTTTTTTTTCATCTGCAACGAACAGTCCATCAAATGAACTTTGAAATATTAATTTATTTCACAATAATTCTGAATTAATTTCTTCATTTTTTGCATTTTTATAGATAATAACCAATTCTGTGTAAGTTTTATAGCTACAAGAAACCTATTCATCTTCAGTGACATTTATGTTTGTTTTCTTTTCCCAGCAAATTGCCTTCAAGAATCTTGTTGAACGCAATTGTGATTTGGAACGTAAGAATGGGTCACCAGCCCCTTCTTCATGTATTCAACTGCCATTTATTGTTGTTAGTACAGACAAGAAAACTGTCATTGACTGCAGCATTTCTAAAGACAAGTAAGTCAATACAATGAGACACTGTTTTAATTGTTTTTGAGAAGAGTTTGTAGAAAAATTGAATGGGTGGTGGCACAACTTTTGATGATTTGCAAAAATATTTATTGGCTTTAATGGCACTAAATTATGTATCACGCACACTTTTTTTTTTCCGACAAATCGCATAATATTCATATAGTGCATGTTATACAGGCGTACGAGCATTATTTTAAAACTTGACACAGCTCGGTCGCCCGAAATCTTAACCCTATGGTGTTACATACCGTTGGATTTGCCTTGGCAAGTACTTTCCAAAAATGTATATACGTATTACCTTGTTCTAGAAGCGAACCAGAGCTGAGAAAATGACAAAAATAGCGTGAAAAGTGATTGTTTTTCGTTCTTTTTTTTGTTGCGGCGAAATTTAGAGTGCGCTTTGTATGCGAGTAATATGGTACTTTATAATTTTATGTGTTCTGCTCAGTGTATGTTACGTTTATGAGATTTGCTTTGAAACTTTTGATGGCCGATTTAGCCTATTATTTGAAGAGTATCCGGCAAAAAGGGTCTTTGTCCAAAAAGTTGATTTTGAGTAAACTGGGATAAACTGAATTTGACGAAGGTCTTTTACATGGAAAATCATGATTTCGAAGGCGATTTTTGGTGCGATTTAGACTGTTTTTGTAAAAACTTTTATGCTCATTGGATGGAGTGGAAAAAGTACTATAAAATGACAGGTCTAACTCAATTTTTGAATTTTTGGACAAAGACCCTTTTTGCTGCATACTATTCAATTATAAGATCAGCAAGTCATGATGTCATTACACACCCATCGACCCATGCCAAAATTATAAGTTATATTTTTCGAACAGAAATAGCCTACAGTAATATAACACAATCTTATTGTTTGTCCGCGATCATGAAATTGGTGGATTACGGTATGGTAGTTTGTAAAATTTAAATTAAGAGGAATTTATATAGGCCTACATCTCTACATTT
>JAQFYR010000466.1:0-12765 GCA_034694985.1 Campodea silvestrii
AAATTGTAATGGAACTGATTTCATTGATGACATCAAATTACTACACCAAATAAATGATTTTAAAATGTTCGATTTTTACAAATCTCTAGAAATTAGGAAAAATAACATTTGTATCAATTTGGCAAAAAGGAGCTTTAGTGAACTGTACAGCTTTCAACTACCTATAGCTGAGGTATTTAACAACTAATATACAATGTTTATACTATTCTGTTGTGAACTGTTCAAGCTCTCAAAACAAAATGTTGTCCTAATCGCAATTTAATATTTAGTGTATTTATATGTTATTTTGTTCATATGTCTAGCAGCCTGATGATGGTGCAATACTGCAAGAAAATTTTAAAAAGAAATCCCTCACTTCTAAAACTGATTCAAATTAAATTTTCTGAAATTGAAAAACTGTAAAAATTTAATACTGGAACAAAACCGAAAGGAAATCTAAGCGGAAAAAATATAAAAGGATTGATTTGACTCCATGATTTAAAGAGTGCCAGGAACTGTATATATAATATATACGTATAAATATAAATATAAAAAATATAGGCCTCATGAAATATTTCATTTTAGAATATCACTGATTTTGTAAAAATTCCATTGAAAATTTTTTCCATGCTGTTGTTCATATACAGTAACCCCTACTTTAAAATTGAAATAAGTAAAAATTGCAATGAGTTTGTTTCTTACTTTTTTCAGACTGAATCATCCCATCATTCAAGTAAAGGAGACAGGAAGAAGATTACCTGGCCTTAACTTATTAGATTCATTTGAACCAATGTTACTATTTTTTGATGAGTTTACATTTTGTAAAGAATGATATTTGAACAGTATTTTTAATTTTAAGAAAGATCTTGCATGTTTCAGTTTAATATTTGCTGGTCAAAATGTGTTGTGATTCAGAGCAGTCCTCATTTTTATTGTTTCATAAGAAAAATGAGTAATTATTTTTAGAATGTTTGAAATTGTAAAATGTTTTTTAGAACAAAGACCAGCAGTTGTACTTTCAGATTCAGCAGCTTCCAGTGCAATAGTTGAAAATATAATTAATATATTATGGAAATATTTGGTAATTGTATTTTATTTATAATTTACAACCCAGTCTATGAAACATACACTGCAAACATTATGGTTTCATGCTTTCTTAAGTAAGAATTTCATTTCTGTGAGCACTATGGACTGGTATATATATGTTATTTGTAGAATTTTATCCAGTTGTTTAATCATAGTGCGATGTTAGCGAAACTTGATAATGCTATACAACATTTTCTCTTAAAGAACCATGTGGAGGGCCCAGTGGAAGAAACAACCGCCATTTTGAGATATTTACATTAAAAGATTTGAAAAGTGAATTGAAATGGTGGATTTATTACGAGCTTCTTATTTTTATGATAATTTATGGAAAAAAATGTATTATGTTTTTCTCCTTTTTCCCTTCTCTCTTATTTTGTGTCAAAGTGTGTATTTCAACTATTAACCCTCCTACCCTTACATACGGCTTTGCTGACCCCAGGGATCTTATTTTCTGCTTCAGAATAGCAGCATGTGTGCATAACGTAATTTTTAAAAAATAGTACTGAAATTTAATGTGTACAATATTCTGTAGTGTTTTTTTTCTCCCAAAATCTCTAAAATTTAACATGTTTTCCCAACATCTCTAAAAACAAGTACAGAGCTGTCAGGGAATTATTCAAAATTTGTTGGCATGTAGGATTGGTGTCAATGAAATTTTGCAGTTAACTTTTAAAAAACTGAGCTCATTGAGAACCGATTTTTTGTCCGAGATACACCCTAATATATGTTTCTTTGATCAACTCTCAGGCTTGTTAATTTTGAATGTCTTTTAAGGTTTTTCATATTTTTTCACTGATACCGTACTATTCTTTAATCCAAAGTATAATCTGATTCCAAATGAAATGGGTGAACTGTTTGTGGCACTTTTATATTTCTTACTTACTTTGCAATTCTCATTACTTAATCAAGCAGTATATTACATTGCATACACACTTAGATTTAATACAGAGCATGAGATATATTGTGGAAACCGTTTTAATTTAATAATATTAAAGAACCATTTTTTAAAGTTTCCAACAAACACAACTTTAAAAAAAAAAATCACCACCAATACACTGATATCGCTTGTATTGTATCCATCTAAAATATATCGCTCCTCAAAATAAGTATAAAAGAAGAAGAAATGGGTTAAATATTTATAACAATCTACCAGTATGTGAAAGTTACAAAAATGAAATTATTAACAAATTGATGCCATCGTCAAAGTGTTACGTATACCTCATTATGGGGTGCCAATAATTATTTCCACATTTTTATTTCTGAAAAAACCACTACTTTAAAGAAGCTTTATTTATGTTTCATTTTTTTTTCATTTAGAAAAAGTCACTTTTTAATATTTAGGAGATACCTGCTGCATTGAAAATTTGTCAAGGGTGCCCAAAATGGTACCTTAAAATAGGGTCTAGGAGGCGCCAGACAGTGCCCCTAAAGACCGGCGCTTGGGGGCATATGCCCCTCCTTCACTACGCCTCTGAGGACACTATACATTACCAACAATCAGAATCGGAACGTTTTTCCCACAGGTATCAGCATCTGCATTAATTGTAGTATGAAAAACACCATGGAAATATGGTTCCTCAAGGTGGAAGGCGAAAAGGGGGATTGATATACTTATAAGGACCCCAAAGAATGTGTTGCTGAACTATTTATTACAATTGACTTCCTGATAACAGGACAGGCTATATGGGCATATGTTAGCCTGTCCCGTTATCAGGAAGCCAATTGTTATAATTCAGAAATTGAAATTGTTGCAACAAAAATAAATCCTTGCAAAAAGATAAAAAATATTGTACCCTTTTGCTTAGCCAGTGAACAAGATGTAATTCTGATATTATATTGAAAGCTTTGGAATTTTGTGGTGATTTTGAGTTCTTTTCAAAATAGTAATTAACCTAAGTAAACCACTAAGCCTCGTGAAAGAAATTAAACGTATATTTCAGAATCGTTAAATGATGGTATCAGTTATTTGATAGTAAATCTCTTTAATAAGCGATAGAGTAAGTTAAAATTATGCTACTTACCCCTGGTTGCACCAACAGAAAAGCCTAAATTAAACTAGAGTTAAATTTGACTTAAGATTTTAGTCCCATTTGATTGCATGGAATTCAAATCTCAAGTTAAATTTAATCTAAGTTTAACTTTCCATTTTTTGTTCGTGCAATCGGGCATTAAACATGCAAGCTATTGTAAATGGTAACCTATTAATCCAATTTAAGTTTTGAAAAAAATGTACTTTTCATACCCAGTATCTAACAACTATGACTCACTATACCATAGGCTATATGAGTGTCAAAAACTCAAAATATTAAAAATTTTTTTTTTTAGAATTACAGCTCCTTCCTTGAGTGTTACAGCTCAGGTTTATATTTGAATTAAAACAATTTGTGAGTTAAGTTAACATGCTTTAATGGTAACAGGATAAAGAATTTCATGTTAACTTCAACCCTTTTACTCCTGAAAAATTATATGTATCCAGATAAATAGAACACATTTAGTATGCATCTCAAGTTGTGAACATACAATATAGCATAAGCCACAAAAGGAAGCACATGGCTATCATTGCAATACTAAAAGTGGTCATACAACTGACATGATACAAATGGAAATCTGATACAGAAAGTATATCTTACTAAATTGGCCAATCCATTTTTTTATTATTATTTTCACAACACACATTCAATGACTATATACTCAAAACTACATAGAGGGTCTTTACATTGCTCAACTTTTCATATTGCAGTTATTTTCCAAGTTCAAGAAAATAATCTCTGTTTATTAGACAACAGGAATGAAATATAATTATTATACTGGAATATAATATAATTTTGATAAAATTTATAACTAGATAATGAGTAACGTTAATTTTAATCTGCTGCAAGACTCGCTGTGAAAGATGAGCAAAGTTACTGTTCTTAGCTACATTTTCAGACTAGATACTTCTTTCATATAATTTGTACTCTTTCTATAAGTAACATAAGTAGTTACCTATCGACCATTCCACAAGTAACTGGAGTAATTTCAATCAACTTTTTTTTTTTTACAAATCCCAATATTCAAAAGCATACAGTATAAATGCCCTCAATACTAGTACTACTTATTTTTTTTTACAACTGACTCTATTTCAGCAGTCTTTTCATTTAATGAGATCATTTCCAAATAGATTGGCCATTCGTTCATATCAGAAATAACTGTAAATAATGAATATATTTACAACAGTCAACTCTGGTAATATATATTTTATATTCTGACAACAATATATATATTCAATACAATAATGGCACATTTCATGGGTAGTAATTAGAGTATTATATTCAATGCAACAAAAACACAGCTCGAATTTTACCAAGTGACAAATATGCAATGTTCATCATGCATCATTCTGGCTGCATCTTTATGTATGTGGCTGAATTTTAATATCATAATTTTAACATCAAAATTGATACAAAAGTATGTTAACATAACACGAAATAAGGGGAAAATTGCTATTGTGCGTTTCACTTAAAAAATCCAGTGAATTTATCCTTTCAATGCATTCATTAAAACCAAATCGAATGCATAATTTTGGCAATTACTGTACTACGTAATATGCATAATTGCATATATGTAGTAAATGCCTTGATAAATTTTGTGAGTATATTTACTGGTGTCATGATAAATTTTAGTGAGTAGATTTAATGACGGCATTAAAAAATGATGGACTGGGATGGAAAATTCATGGAATTCTTCAAGTGAAACATAATAATAGGCTACACTTCAATTTGCATTGAAATGAGGTGTTAGACATATTTCTAGAAAGTCAAACTATGTTTTGAGAGATTCAAATCTTAATATAATAATATTTGTTTGAAACTAGAGTGAGAATTTCTCAAATAAAACAGTTCTATCTGAGATAAGGTACACTATTTATCAGAAAGATGAGAAACTTTAAAAAGGTAAGAACAGTAGAAAGGAATGCAAAAGTTCTGAATATGGCAAAATGCCTCAGTACGGTAATGAAAACACGGAAGTACGTAACTGCTTTGTTTTTGTGAAGATGCTGCAGTGTTAGAGGTTTAACAAAACAAACATATTTTGACAACAGTAGTACAAACAATAGAGTTTGGAAGATATACATTGGTGATTTTAAAATTTGAAATACTTTTGTTCTCTGAGCAGTATGGTAAAATTTAAACAGGGTACCTCAAGTACCATACAGTAACAAAATACTATTAAGTGTGTTTCACAGCTCCAATATTATGGTGGTATACTTCATTACATTTAAATGCAGAGTATTGCAAAAGATACTAAATGCCAATTGAAACATAATACATTAAAGCCTATCTATCACCTAGAAAATGTTTCTAAATGTGTCTGCAAAAAAAAACAAAAAAAAAACATCTAGGATTATATGTTAACTATTACGTATACAGATAAATGCATTTATTAAACTTGATGAATTCATCATGCTAAGTAAGAACTATTTACGCTGTTTGCATAAATTGGATTTTGTACATAGTTCTGGTCATTTTAAAGCAGAATTACAATAAAAATTACAACAGCTGACAATAGTAGTTGTCATAATTGAAGAAAATTCAAATTAGTATCAGTTAAAGTTGGATATCAGTTGAAATCGAATGCTTTTATTGTTTTATATCTTTCGTTTCGTATTTGAATATCAGTATTTAGCAGTACCAATTCTTGCTGATACATTAATTGAAAGGTTAATAATTTACAAACATTGGAACTGTGTAACACATTTTACATAATTTGAAGTTACTCATTTAGTTCTGCAAACTATTACATCTATAAAATTCATTATCACTAGTATTTCAATAATCTCATTGTTTTCTCTAGAAATTATTGATATTTAAGTTTATCCTTGCTAAATTCAAAACTGAAATAAAATACACTATAATTATGATTTGTATCATACAGAATTTGAATAGTTTTGTTGAAAAACACGAAGCATGACGAGGTCAGATTGTGAAAATTTTATTGCTTATGCAAATACTTATACATTTTATCAGAATTTAATTTATGAATCACAGTTTCTTTGTTTCTATTATAACACACAATCAAAATAATGCAACTCTTATCTACCACAAATATTTTTACAAATTGAGAAAACACCTAAACATAACACTATTATTGAATGTTCCAGACTAGTGGTATGGTAATTCAAAATTAGACAAAAAATTGTTTCCATGGAATATTTGTTGGACAGCAGTTTGATAGGGGGAATGATCAATGAAAACTTATTTTCTATATTAAACAGAACAAATAACACAAAAGAAAATTTCTATTATTTTCTACAACTGGTAAGTACATACAAACAAATCACCAAATTATTATAACAGTATGAACTCCTTCATAAAAGATGCCATCACTTTTTTTTTTCGTTGTTCATACCTAATATAATTATTATTCCTATGTACCTCAAGTCAATTTGAGTTTCTGGAAATCATGGCAAGTTTACAACTGACTTATGTTACTAAAATACCAAAGAACATAATGTATCACAAGCATTTAAGAATTATTAGTCAACTTTTGCATGTATGATGTGAGTGGAATTTTTAGTGCACAAGCACACAATTTATAACTGCACAGTGTGTTTCACTGCAGGCTAAAAAAAAAAAACTGTTAAATATGTCATCAGTTGCTTCCTCCCGGCCCTATATTAAGTTACTATCAGTTGCTTCCTCCTGTCCCTATATTACTATATCAGTTACTTATCCCCCCCCCTCCAAAACACAAAATGAAGAAAAAAATCCATTTGCTGTTGATTTTGAATTACTGATATTCCCATGGTGCTTGCACAAAATTTGTTAACATTACGTGTAGCAGGAAATCCTCAGATTTTTGCTTTATTTCTTGAGAAATATTAAATTCCCTTTCTGGAAATATATTAAATTTCTGAAAATAATAATAAAATGATAACATTTCTTCTTTCATCAACTGTCATAATTCTGTACCCTTCCCTGGATTGATGACATCATTTATGAATGAGTTCCAATGCTATATTATCATATTCTGCTTCCACACAAAATAATGAAATCATTTGTGTCAATAAATATTTACAAACAACAAAAAACAATAAAAACTGAAAATCATTATTATACAGTATTAATAAATTAGAACCTAAATAAAAAAAATGAATAAGATAACAACAGCCAAAAACAGATGTATGGTATAAAAATAAATAAAATTATCACTTTAGCAATCCATGATTGAGAAAGAGAGCAGATTCAAAATATGAGTATCTTAGTTTATCTAGCAATATGCTTTTAATATATCTTTTAAGAGGAATTAATTCCTTAAGATTCGTACCTTTTCAACTATACAGATGTTTCATGATCAGTTTCATCAATTTTTCCAAGTCTCCAGGCATTTGGATCAGCTGCTGAAAGAAAAGCAAAATATTACAGGCATGAAAATGTATATTTTTTTAGAGTGAATAATAATTATTTTTTGCATTTGTTGTTACTGTCAATGGGTTCAATTAATAATCACACTTGTAATAATGTACTGTATCAATAACAGATTCTTGATTTCATTTCAATTTTTATTATGATCTAACTTAGAATTAATGATAACAAAGACTACCATAATAATATCATCTTCGCACTTCAGAATTGTTGACTTTAACTTTGAAAATATTGTGTTTAGTCATATAGGCCCTATGAGTATTCTTATTTGCATAATAATAATTTGATAATCTTAAAAATAATCACATATCCATTATTAAATTCCATATCATTATTTAAATGTAAAAAAAATCACATAAAATTACCCTGATATTTTTGAATGAGGAAAATTAGTACAAGCAGTGGTAAAAAAAAAAAGCCATGTAGGCCTATACAAATTATTTAACAACACAAAACAATACACAGAACAACAACTTCAAAACCTTTACAACATATTGTGATTATTAGTACCATATCTAAAAATGCAGGAAATATAATTTCAAATAATTCAGAGCATATTCGAAAAAAATTGTTTGAAATTTAAACATAATATTACCAGGTAAAACAAAATAACTGTGCTAAACTAGTAATAAGAGTTGAATTTTTATCATAAATTAGGTTAGCTAAGCATATCAGTAAAATTTTAGTTCAGTAAAATACTCCAGCTACACCATGCATTCTATGTAAAGTTACACCTTCAGAAGTAAAAAGAGACTACAATACTAATTACGTTCCTGAAATGTGCTGCTAGCGTATCAAAATATTTTGCATCCACTTAGCAACACTTCTAACTTTTCATATAAAATTGAAATCATTGAATTAACAGAATTACTACAGTAAATAATACATCCACGGAACTTACCATAGTAGCAATACTTAATCCTAGGGATACCTACATGGAAAAAAATTTATATTGATAGCAAACACAATTTGTTCAAGTGATGTGAATATTATGTTATAAAAATTGAGAAATAAAAGATAATGAGATAAAAAGCATCAGACACTATAGATGTTAATATATAGGCTGATTGCTAGAAAGATAAAAAATTGTTATAAAATTCATGAACATTTTCTTCAGAATTGTGAAGACTTTTACTTGCAAGATGTAATTATAAAGTAATAGTTTAAAAAACTACAAGTGAGCTTATTCCCTTATTGTGAATCAACTTGCATAGGAACAGTCAATAGTGTAGACTAGCTCAGGGATATTTTTTACAGCTATTTCAAATAGTAGAGTAGCCTAACAATTTCATAAACATTTTTCTGAAAAAAAAAACAGTAACTGCAATAACGGTTCCTAAAAAAACGTAACTGTAATAACCGTTCATTAAAAAAAGTAACTGCAATAACAGTTCCTCCAAAAAAAAAAAACTGCAATAACCATTTCCCAAAACCCTGCAATATCTTCCTCTGGAAAAAAAAGTAATTGCAAAAACCGTTCCTCTGAAAAAGAAATTTAACTGCAGTAATTCTTGTGAAATTAAATAAATAAAAATCTGTGTATGAGGAAACTGACTTTAAAGACAAGCAACTTCTAAAAGGAGGGATCAAAACGCAAATAATTGACTTTCTCACGCTAATCTCAATAGGAAATTTTCAGTTTCAAAATGAAAACACACAAAAGTTTCATACACCAGTTCTATTAATTTAGTAAATGATAAATAAATAAATTAAAGAAAAGAAAATCATTATGTCACTGGATGCACAAATATGAAGACCATTTGATTTTTTAAAATTCTCAAAAATGGATGGTGTGGCATTAGAATATCCACCATAGATGCATTGAGTTGTAATTAATGTCAACATGTTAAGTACAATCTTACTTCTTACACCATCAATTTTTGGGAATGTTGAAGAATTTAAATGAACTTCATTTTTGAACATATACACACTTGTTCATCAGGATTTTAAAAGCAGCATTGGTGATGCAAAAGTTTTTTCTGCTTTATCGTTTGTTTTTGAAGTTGAATATTTCTTATGGAGATTAACAAGGGAAAATCAATGAAATTTTAGTGTGCTTACTGAGAACCCAAAACAAAGCTCAAAGATATTTTCCAAAATTTAAGTACCCAAATTTCAATTTTCCAGAACTAAAACACTTTATTACAATTAGGAAATATAAGTCACCAACTACAATGAACGTTTTTTTACTGTACAAACGTTTTTTTACCCGTCTTGAATAATTTAAAAAAATTGTTGATGTTATCATGAACACATCACCGCAATAAAATTTTGAAAATGCAGTATACAGCATATTATATAGTACTTTCAATTGTTTGGCTGAAACTGGCAGCATGTGACAAGGGCGGATCCAAGAGGAGGGCCCAGGCCCTCTCCATTGAGATTTTTCATATACAAAATTAATTATTCTGAAGCAGTAAGTACGAATATTTCGCTGAAAAACATACATTTTTTCTCTTCATATGTAAAAATCTTGGACCGCGCTTTGCTCGGGCCATTTGAACAATGTTTATCAAGATTTCTCGGTGGTCCTTAAAAATTTGCGTTAAAATTGCCCATTTTTCTATAAAACGTAAAATTGTTTGCCCTTGCTTTGGCAAATTTCTATACTACAATGTTTTCTTCATTCAATTTCGGGCCCCTCCATTCCAAAATTGTGGATTCGCCTTTGGTATGCAATAACAAATTCTAAAGTTGTTTGTTTTCTTGTTGAACTTTTCAGCCATTGTAAACAAAAATCATTACAGATTCCAGTTTTTTGGAGTACAGATTAGCCTTGAATTTCTTTTGAATTACCCACATTTTAATGTGCAAATGACTCATTAAATTTGGCAGTGGTCATTCCAGAAACTACATAAAAATAAAACTCGCATGTAATATTAATAACATGAAAAATTCTTTTTAGGCTTTAGTTGTACAATGTGTAACTAAACTTTGTTAGACCTGCAAGCTACAATCATTGTTAAATTATTTTACATGGAAATAACATTGTACACAGTATCTTTGTTGGCTGATGGGTTCATGGTTCAACTTCTTAAGAGTTATGACCTCTACACAGGGTTGAAAACAAGTTTTAGATAGTTTAATACAGAAAAAGTTGGTACATGTAAACAACAACAAAAAGTTTATTTCTCAAATATGGCTGTCTTTTATAAATTATGGTAATACTAAATCTCTTAAATTAATAACTGATAGGTCTAGCGCTCTAGCCTACATTTTTATAAAACTCATGGACCTGGTTCAAAATTCAAGAACTTCTCCAGGTTTCCAGAATTCTAAGATCAGCAGACACTCTGATTTACCACTTTCTCACTTTTGGAAGTCAATCGTCTTCAAAGTTAGTTTTCTCACTTCAATATTTTTTTGCACAAGAATGTTTTTTTACAATGATTATCAGGGAGGTCAATGGAGAGCATTCAAAAAATATCCCCGAGCTACACTATAGACCACAGCCTTGCTAGTACAAAAGTTTGCACAGTAAACATTAAGACAAAATGAAATAACTCTTCTTACAAGAATTTGGTATAGCCTAAAACTTGCAAGTGAAACATATGACTGATATTGCATAGGCTGCTATAAATTCTGTGTATTAAACTCTTTCAAGTCAAATATATGTTAATTGAAAATTTAGCCTATATATTTACAATAATGCAATTAATAACATATTTTTCAAATCAAAATTGAATACCGCAGTGTTTAAAATGCAGTTATCAGGAGCAAATCCTAACTACCGATACTGGGAAATTACAAAACACAATGAACAACATATTTCAAATATGGTCAGAACATAAATATTTGTTCGTAACATCTTAAAGAAGTCTTATGCATTTTGAGAGTTATTATGTATTAAACAGCATCGGTATAGCCTATCACGTTCAGATAATAATACTGAAAACTATCAAAAGCAAATAATTTATAACTAGCTTCTGAAGATACTGAATTACAGTAGGTATAACACAAGAACTAAATTGAAACACAAATATCATGCTGCTTTAAAAGAATAAAGCCGAGGAGTTTAAACATACCCTGTTTCTGCTCTTTTTTCTCATATGGTTGAGCTTTGCATGCAAAAAAAAGTTAATTTCCAATTACTACGTCATGTGGCTTAAAAATGTAGTTATAGCTTACCACTTTTTGTAGTAAAAGAAGTAAGAAAGTTAGTACCTTATACTTTCAGGGTAACCAATTCATTTCAATTTTGGCCTATTAAACTGAGTGTCTTACAATTTCAATAATTTTCCAAAGTTTTGTATCATGTTACCAGAAGAAATTATGAATACTCAAGATAGAAAATCAACAAAAACAGCTGTTCATTTAAACCTACTGTAGTTGTTTTAAAAATTAAAATTTCATTTAAATACATTTCACGAAAAAAAAAAAAAAAAAATACTCCTAATTTCAAATACTTAACTGATGAGCTAGAAAACTAAAAATCTCACCTTAATTTTTTTTGAGTATCCAGTAATAGCCTACTTTGTAAACATATTTAACCTTTTCCCTCGTCAGTTAAGTAAATATGTTCCTGAAACTTTCAGACCTATTATTTTTTGTAAATTGCAAAAACATATTTTTTGAAGACGAATTGTTATACTACTTAAGTCAGTTATTTAAGATTTAAGTAGACATTTTAATGAAATTATCAGGGTAGTATGTTAACAAGAGTAGGCAGCAATGTAATAAACATATTTATTCAGTTTTTGAACCTCCTCCTTTTCCTTATAGAACTGAAAAAATTATGATCTCGAAATATTATTCGCTGCCACTATTCCTTATGCCCAGACTATGTTCAATTGTCATTTAAAAATTCACACAAAACTCTCAATTTTAGTGTCAATTGGTGCTACTCATCATGGGCGTATGCAAAAAAAAAATGCAAGGGGGAGCAAAAACATATGCAAATTCGAAGTTGAAGACCTTAAATGCCCGAGCGGAGCGAGGGTGAAATTTTTTTCCGATTTTAATAGGAAAAATTGTTGTTTTTAAGCGATTTTTGCATAAAAAAAATGATAATAGGGTGCTATGGCCAACTAATTTCAAGCCCGAGCGGAGTGAGGGCGAATTTTTTTTCATTATTCTTGATAAAAAGTGCAGTTTTAAGGGGTTTTTGCCAAAAAACTCAAAATTTTCACAGATTTTTTCTTTTAATTTTTCTTATATTTTTTAGTTTCACAAAAGTCCAGGGGGGTGGCAAGGGCCCCTCCTTGTCCCTCCCCCTGTGGCTGCCCATGCTACTCATAAAGTTTCAAAAGCAGTCAACAGATGAATGAACAGACTGTCAGTATGTTCTACTATACTT